>OY292399.1:7879645-7962490 GCA_958496205.1 Idaea biselata
TCTCCATACAAACATACTCGACGTTTTCCTCCCTGGATAAAGACATTAGAGCAAATATGTTTATGCCATAAAACCTATATCTGTCATGCATGACTATGCATCTACCTTTTAATTTTTTTTATTTTTTATTATTATTCTAATTAGAAAATAAAAAAATCAAAAGGTTTTATGGCATAAGCATATTTGCTCTAATGTCTTTATCCAGGGAGGAAAACGTCGACTACGTTTGTATGGAGAAAGAGAATAGAGACTGTCTTCTTAATAATATTTTGAAAGCATAATGAAAAAACTTACCCTATACATAGTCCCAGTACACCTTTCATCGTCTTCTTCAGAATCCACTACAATAACCCCTTCATCGTCTTGATCACAACGGGATGAAGTCGGCACTTGGTACTCCACTTCGACGGATCTTTCGAAACCCTGAAATATTTACAAATGTTTTATACTTAACAATTTGTTGTCATTTTTTGCACCGGATCTTTAATATTTACTACACTATTGCATTGGGGAAACTGTTAATGATTTTTAGTCTTACGTTACAACCTTACAAGGTGAAAAATGTAGCGCACTACCCTTAAAGATACCTATTCAGTCTAGATTTAATGACTCCAAGGTGCTAGTTAAATAAATATATTTTTTTTATTCTGTTGTGATAGATACTTACTTGAACCCGTGTCCGTTTAGCAGTAACAGGTCTAGCTTGAAGGCGACGTTTGGGTGGCCTCGATTCCGGCGGCGGATGTGATGTGCTGACACCAGCGGGTGGGTGTGAAGTACTGACGCCAGCGGGCGGGTGTGAAGTGCTGACGCCAGCGGGCGGGTGTGAAGTACTGACGCCAGCGGGTGGATGCGAAGTGCTGACGCCAGCAGGAGGGTGCGAAGTGCTGACGCCGGCTGGCGGATGTGACGTGCTGACTCCAGCGGGCGCGTGAGAAGTGCTGACTCCGCCTGACGGCTGGGAACTCGCTGCTGATGTCGGTGCTGCTGGGCGTAACGCAAAAGTTAGCACTAGTACTAAATTGAAATACGTACTTTATGTCAGTATTCATTTTGATATTAGACCAAACCACCAGTAAGGCTAGAGGTGATGTCTCAAACATATTCCGTTTTCCTTTACACGAAATATATACAAAAAGCCGCTGCGCCGCTGACAATATTGTTATGTAATAAAATGACAATAGCTGCGGGTGCTAATGAAGTCGATGAATGGCGCTTAAAACGTATAAAGTAACCATCCGAAGTAACATCGCAAACGGTACCGTAATTCTTTCCAAAAGCGTAACAAACATGTTATTATCTTCACAAACTTGTAATATTAGAGTGTACCTGAGGTGGGAGGAGCCGCGGCGACGGGCGCGGCGCTCGGCGCGGCGGACGCTGACGAGGCGGACGCCGAGCTCGCGCCGCTCGGCTGCTCGATGCGGGGCATCACCATTGCCACTGCCTGGAACATTAACAATATTTATACCATTCACACTCTTAAAAGCTTATTTTATTCACGCAAAACAGTGAATAAAAAGGACTTTTACTCACGCTGTTTGAATTTTGAATTTAGAACACAATTTACTCGTCGTCCATCTAACTAAATGCATATACAACCTCTTTGCGTGAAAAAAAACTTGATACAAACTCCTTGCGCTAAGAATACTCGACATACAAATTCTTTTTAGGGTCCCGTACCCAAAGGATAAAAACGGAACACTTTTACTGATGCTTTGCCATCTGTCTGTCCGTCTGTCACCAAGTTTTATCTAATAAAATGTGATAGCTAGACAGTTGAAATTTTCACAGTAGATGTATTCCTTTAGCCGCTATAACAACAAATAGATAAAAAAAATCATTTAAGCACCATTCAACAAACGTGATTTTGACTTAAAAACGCAACGATACCGCGATGTATTTTTACCACTAGCACTTTTTACCATCTAGTGATGAATTGAGACTGGCGCCAGTGGTAAAATAAATTTTAAGGTACGCGTTGCGTTCACGGATTGGTTGCCGGTCCAGTGTTCATTTCAGGGTTCTGTACCCGATTGTGATAGTGGTACGGAAACCTTCGTACGCGACGCGAGTCCGACTCGCACTTGACCGGTTTTTTTTCTCGTAGTCATGGTATAAAGTATAGTATGCAACTCTTGAGTACGCATTTAGATTGAGGGCCATGAACCAGGCGTCGCTCAGGATTCTAACACTTGAATCATCATGAATCACTCCCTACGGTCGTGATTCAGTCGTTAGAATCCTTCACTTGCTCGTGATTCATCTACGGCCCTCGCACTAAATCCGTCTTTTATTCACTAGTTGCAAAATAAAATATTAAACATACCTACAAACACATATAAAATAGTACTAAGTACACACACAGCTAAGCCATACTTGAGATTAATTGTGGAATAAGGTCTATTTATTATTTATTATCTAATTTATTCACTAGTTGCATAATATACTATTAGTACAAGCAGAGTCCCGCGTTTCACTCGCGTAAGTTCTGATACCGTGGGAATATCGGGACCAAAAGTAGCCTATGTTACTCCTCGATAATATAGCTTTCTATTGATGAAAGATTTTTTGAAATCGGTTCAGTAGTTTCAGAGATTACCCGGAAAATACATATATACATAACTGTTTGTGATCTGAGGAGCTCATTGGCCCGCCCGCTATCTCGAATAGTCGTGCGGGTTGATCAATGATGGGTGGCCGATATGTTAAGGTCATTTCAAAAAATCTGTTTTCCTAGCTCCTCCATGGTTCGAAAAACACATTAACCAGTTGATCCTGGTTGTTATCTCTGATAGGAGTAGTTAGGTCAAGTTAGGGGCCTGGAAACTTTAATACTGGGTAAGCCACACCACTATACGAAATCAATTCAATAATAGACAGTGACTTCACTAAAGAAGTCACTGTCTATTATTTATTAGCTGAGTCGCAAGTGGATTATGAGAGCGGTGTTAGTCTAGTGCAGCGGTTCCCTAACTGTGGGGCGCCCCCCAGGGGGGGCGCAGACTTTTGCAGGGGGGCGCGAGCCAGTATAGAAAAACCTGCGATCGCTGAGAGAATGCATTTCAGACTGATCGATACAACTAATGAAATTATCTGAAATTGACGCCTGTCAAGAACATAATATTGTTTCCTCAGTTGGCGAATGTTAAGAACCTTATCGGCCCCGCGTCCGACTCACGAATTCTATCAAAGGTATTGGTACTACTTACCATATACCGTTTGTATGATTTTGTAAAACTTTAATGAACAATAAAAATATATAATTTTTATTCTGACCTGATAATCTGGACTGGAGGATGGGGGGGGGCGCGGTTTTTTTTATGTGGTCGAAAGGGGGCGCGGCTCAAATAAGTTAGGGAACCCCTGGTCTAGTGGTAGATACCCCGACTTTCATTCCGAGAGTCGTGGGTTCGAATCCTGGTCGACCATTGGTGCGCCCAATGGCTTTTTCTTTAAGAAAACGTTATGTGTGCTAACAACATCGCTCTTACGGTGAAGGAAAACATTGTGAGGAAACCGACATGTCCTTTGATGAACAAAGCTAACTAACGAAGTGGATAATGATCTCTTACCTGTTGAGGAGCTTGGGAATGTGTAGATGGTTGGATACTGCTATCGCTGGCGGCCGAGCTATCCAAACCAGCTTCACTTGTGTCCATGTCCTAAACGACAAATTATAATTATTTATAATTTTAATAATAATAACTTAAATAAACCTATTTCAATGGATATTAGTATGAGGATACACTGAATTCTTGCGAGTAACGACTATTAGATTGACAAACCACCTACCGTCCACCTAGCTTTGCGGGTATAGGGACCGAAACGCGAGGGACGACATTCCGACGTTCCCCTACAAATATGTCGTTCCCTGATTACTAGCTGCCCCTCCGATTAGGACCACCAATGCCACAAACAGGGACTAGAAGTAGCGAATGTGGAACGCTGCTAGTTCTATATAATTTACCTGTGTGGATTCCGGCGGCGGCGCGGCGGATGCGGTAGCGATGCCGGCGCGCGGTAGCGGCCTCGAGGACGACGCCGGCATGTACTCGGTAGTGTGCGCGTCGTGCGGCGCTGTGGGCCCGACTTGCGCCATCGGCCGGATAGACGCGAGCGGAGTCTCGCCGCCTCGACGCGACCCACTCACGCTCTGTTGTGCTACACCTTGTTGATGAAAATACCGATCAAGTACGAATTGGACTCGCTTCTCGAGGATCCCGTGTACATGTTAATGTGGTGCAGTAACATGTATACGGGATCCTCGAGAATTGGACGTGGTTTTGAGGTCCATAAAATCAGGGGCTGATTCGTTGACATTTGTACGGCAACAATTTCTTTTATTAAAATCATACTTATATATAGGCGAATATATGAAAAAAAGAACAAGATAGTTAAGATTAAAACGTTTGTAGAAAAAGAGCTGTAATTCAAAAAGAGGACTTTGCTCATGGCAAAAGTAAGCATCAGATGCTTTTGGTTGTCTCAATATTTAGAGCAGTTTAACTAATTGGTATTTCTAACAATGTAATTATAATTATGAAAATAGCAAATAAACTTACCGGCCATAGGTTTGATGTTTGCTGTCGGAGGGTCAGAAGTTGTCTTCTCTGTTGTCGCCTGCTGTTTCGAAGCAGACGCCTGGCTAGCCAGCTGCCGTTGCAACAAGATTACTTTCTGAAGCAGCGCTTCTACTTCTCGAGTCTTCTCTGCCTGCGCTTCGCCACGTTCCTTCTCCATTCGCGAGATACGTCCTTCGTATTGAGACTTTATAAGCGTCAACCTGACGTCTTGTTCATCACGATTGCTTTGTTCAATGCTACCAATCTTTGTTCGCGATTCTTCTAGTTCTCGGCTCAAAGAGTTCTTGAGCTCAGTCAACTGGACTATCTTATTCTTGGCTTGTTTTAGCACTTGTTTAGCCTTTTCTTCTTTGTCGAGATTGGCTGTTCTTAAGGTTTCCAATTCTTGTTTTATTTTTTCATTGGTTTCTTTTTCTTCATTCAGTTTACTTTGCAGCTCAGTCATTTGTTCCTCATGCTTCTTAGTTGTTTCGGATATGGCAGCGTCTGCTGCTGCTGATTGGCCTTCATTGGCCTTCTTTTCTTCCTCTACAGTCTTGATCAATTCTTCATATTGAGCTTTGTATTTTTTGGCTATCTTTCTGATTTGCATCTCCTTATTCCTTATATCAGTCAAGGAAGCATCTTTAGTGGAAACTTCTTCTGTTAGTTTTGTGTTAATGTCCAGAGTAGAAGCCAATTTATCTTTAAGTTTTGTGACTTCTTCAGTCAAACGTACCATATCATTCTTCAGTACCTGTTGTAGTTCTTCATTTAATTTTTTATTCTCTTCAGCCAAAGTATTTTGCTGTCGTGATGTAATTGTGTATTGTTCTTCAATTCGCGATTTCTCTACTTTGATGGAACCTAACTCTTCATTCAATTTCTTGACATTCTCTTTTTCATTGGTTAACATCTTGGCTAAAGTCTCTCTTTCATTTTGTAGACGTTTCCAGTCTTCAGGGCTAGTTTTATTAGCACGTTCAACAAGAGCATTCACTCTGGTCCTCCATCGCGCAGAATCTGCCTTCAATGCTGTGTTTTCAGATACCAATGCTTCATTTCGAGAAGTGAATTCGGAAATCTTTTCCTGCAACGGTATTAGCTGTTCTTCCATTGTTTTGGTAGCGACAGTTAACTCATCAACTCGTGTAGTCAATGAGTCTCGTTCTTCTCTTAATATTCTGTTACTGTCCGTTATAGCATTAAGTGTTTCGACTTTTCTCAGAATGTCTGATTGCTTATTTACCGTTACCATACTGACTTCGGATCTTTCTCTTTCGGCTGCCAAAGTTAATTTAGCATCATCAAGTTGTTTCTCAGCTATCTCCAATTGAGATTTTAGACGCATTGTCTCAGCTTGTAATATATCAAACTTAGCCATGGCAATGTCTTTTTCCTTTCGTAAAAATTTCACTATCTGGAATAACTGGTCAGATGATTTACCTTCTTCTTCAGTTAAAGATACATTCATGCTAGATTCGTTTGCAGAATCGATCATGCTTTCTGATTGTGATCTAGATGCATGACTGACGGAAAGTTGCGTACCCAACGCTTGGATCTGATCATGTAATAAACTATTCTGTGCATTCAAATCATTAAGTCTTTGTGATAACTGTTCGTTTTCGCTACTGAGAATTTTTTGTCTTTCAGCCCATGATAATTTTTCATTTTCCAATTTTTGTTCAGCACTATTTTTAAGAGCCACCAGTTCATTTAACTGATTTTGTGCTTTCTGTAACTCTTCTTTAGCTTTTGATAAGGCTTGAATATCTGATGAATGTAAAATCATTTCATTTGTATACTTTTCTTCTGTCTGTTGTACAGTCTCAGACAGTTTTGACATCTCTTGTCGTAAGCTTTCGAGATCAGAGCGATATTTGTCGTTATTAGACAAAACATCTCTCAGCTCTTCTTTTAACTTCAAAAGCTCATCTCTTAAAGTAGCATTGCTATTTACGTGTTCTCCAGTGGCGTGCAAAGACAGTTCAGCTTCCAATTCTGCACATTTATCTTCAAGTCGCTGCAATTTCGTAGAGTAGTCTGCCAGTTTAGCTTGAGTCTCTTTTTTGTAACTCTCATATTCAGCATGTAAAGATTTCAACTCTTTTTCGGCTCCTTCAGAAATGTCACAATACTGTTTCAAATGTTCCTTGGCAACACTTAATTGCTCCAAAAGTGACTTTAGTTCGCCTTCCTTATCTAAAAGTTTATTTTCAAGCTCCCTTATTCTTTTAACTGTATCGAAAGACCCATCTGTAATAGGCGCAAGAGCCATTTGCAGCTTTTTGCCAAGTTCTTCATTACTTTTGTTTTTGTTGCCCAAATCTTGTCTTAATTCTGCCAATTCTTTTCTTAGTTTATCAGCAGCATCTTTTTCTTCTTGCATGCGTGATCTGGCAGTTTCAGTTTGTCGTTCTAGGTGGGCTGCCAATTCTCTGAATCGGTCTTGCTCTTCTTGAAGACGTCTCCTCAGCGCTGCGCATTCACGGGTCGCTTCATCTAGTCTCGTTTCTAATTTAGCACGATTTTCAGCTTCAACACGCTCTAAGCTGGCTTTGATAAGCTCTAAGTTTTTAAGTAATATAGATTGACCTTGTCTTTCACGATTGAGCATTTCTCTTTCAGTTTGTAATCTTAACTCGGAATCTTTAAGCAATTTGCATTCTAATTTTAGATTTTCAAGTTGTATTTCTGCAGCCGAAAGTTTGCTCTGCGCATTTAAGCATTCATCTCTCAAATGCTGTAAAGACACTTCATGTTTAGCAATGGTGGTGTTGTAGGCTTTATTTTTTTCTTCTAAGGATGTAATTTGCTTTTTATATGTTGTGATATTAGTTTGAAGTATTTTAAGGCGCTCATTATTATATTCCGAAGTAGACGCACATTTGCTATTGGCTGCTGTTAGTTTGGAAATTTCCTGTCTCATATTATCAATTTGATCAAACAACATTCGCTCATTGGTGACCTTTTCTTCTTTGTAGGTTTTGTACTCTTCCTTCAAAAGTTCTAAATGTTTCTCAGTTTCTTTATATTTTATTTCAAATGACGATGGTTCAGGAATGACAGTCTTAGATATATTATCATTTGATGTGTCCATATTGAAAGAGCCACTTTTATCAATTTCTCCTGATTCTGAAACGGATATTTCGTGACGTTTGCCTTTCATAAGATCATGGTACAGTTTTTTAAACATATCTCTTTGCCTAATCAATCCATTTACCATTTTTGTTTGTCTATCTTGTGCTTCGGTTAACTCCGTTACTCTTGTTTTCAATGCTTCTATCTTAGATTGCATTTCCCCACTCTCAAATTCTTCTTTATGGCGTTCAAGTTCTTCATGTTTATCAGTTAATTCGCGAATCATCCTAAGAAGTTTTTGATTATTTGCTTGTAATTCTTGGATATCACTGAAGGTCACCAAAGTTTTAGACAAAATGCGTGAAGAATCTGAAGAGTTTGTAATATTAGAAGCTGGATTACTTGAGTCATGATCTCCATTCGGCAAAAGACCTCCACGGCTATGTTCAATTTCTTTCAGTAAGAAGCACACTTGTCTCCCTAAGTCAGCCAATTCTCCCTTAAGTTTGGTGTTCTCTCGACCATAATGGTTGGCAATTTTTGATGTCTCACTATATTCATCTCTAAGTCTATTACATTCCATTACCAGTGAATCTATTTGTTGAGATAGAGCACTATTGGTTTCAATGGCTTCTTCGTAATCGATTTTTTGTTTTTGAAGTATTGGTGCCTTTTCCTCTAATTCTTGAAGAATCTGATTGATGGTGTTATTAAGACGGCGATTTTCTTCTTTTTCTTGGGATAGGTCATCTGTCACCTTAACTAGCTGAGAGTAAATTTGTGTCAGAGACATGCCCGATTTCAATAGTTTACTAGCAGTAGCAGCTGATGGAGCCAAATCGCTCAAAGCCATATCAAGATTTTGAGCATTTGATGCCTTTAGTAAATCATTGGCATGTTCCAATTCACTTTTCAATGAAGATATAACCTCATTCTTTTTCTCCAATATTTCTTCATGATCTAATTCTGTTTGTTTGAATTTAGTTTCTAGTTGACCATATTTTTCAGTGGCCTCATTCAAAAGTTTTTGTAATTCAGAAATACCCTCTGTTAATTCCATCGTTTTAGCTTCTGAATCATCAAGCATTGTTTTGAAAAGATCAGCTAACTTTGATTTTGCATCTAATTCTTTCTTGTAATTTTCTGTCATTTTGTTTTCTATTTCTCTCTGTTCCATTAAACGTTGCGTGCTTGTATCAGCACGGTTATTCAAGTTCTTTTTAACTTCATTTAATTGGTTTATTGTTTCATTGGCAGCATTGAGTTCTTCAACCTTTTCTGCTAATTGTGTTTCCAGATTGACGAGCCTACTTGTGTTGTTTAATCTGACAGTTTGTAATTCAGAAGTTAACCTGTTAACTTCTTCGGATAAACCAGCAATTTGTGAATTTAACAACACTCGTTCTTGCTCAATACGTTTTTCACGATACTGTAGAGCTAGTTCTTTGCTCTGCGTCTCATCCTGCATTGCTAGAGCTTCGCATTTCGCATCGATGGCAGTTCGTAATTGTTGTGAAAGAGCGGTTTCATTGGCGGACATTCTTTCGATTTCTGTATCACGTCTCTGTAATATGCGAGTCAAATCATTTCTTTCATCGACAGCGGCATCTCGAGCACTTTTCATGGAGGCCATTTCATTTTCCATTCGTGACATTTTATCATGAGCCTTTCCAAGATCAGCATTTAAAGTCTCAATTTGTTTCCCTAATTCTGTTATAGTTTCATCAGCAGTACTAAGTTTTTGCACGGCATCTTCATACTGTGCTGTTTTTTCTAGAACTGATGCTTCAAGTGTCGACAATTTTTCAACTGGAACAACAAAGTTTTTGTTAACTTTTAGATAAAAATTGAGATGTGATTTTACTCTGCATTAGTTTGCTTTTGCCCTGAGGGTAAAAATTTAAAGAATTAGTTGTTAGGTGTTATTAATTTTATGAGACTTTTTATCTGATAGTTGGAAATATATGGACATTAAGCACAAGCACTCAGAAAATGAATTAACACATAACGGAAAACAAAGACTTGGAAATATGTTTACAGCTAGGTGCGATCGGTTGGGCTAATCCCATTCTATACTCAAGCTACACAACAGTTTACAGTTTCAATACTTACAATATGTCTAACAATAAGGTAGGATTAAAGTTTTATCAAGAACTTTTAACAAGGTATCCTACAAATATTGTAAAAGTAAAAGTGTGTGTGAAAGCATTGAGATATTATGTACTAGTACTATAGGTGATGTCTCAAATATTTTCAATTTTCCTTCTACACAGTATAAATCATACTGTACCTTAGCAGTTGTACTGTTAGCAGTTGCAATATGGTTAAATGTAACCATATTGCAACTGCAGTGCTGACAATATTGTTACATATATTGTAAAAAAGAAATGAGCTCTGAATTAAGTTTGCGGTAGAGTTAACACAGTGGCTGTTTACGACTGTCTTCCTTGTGATGTCATATCTACTGTTAGGATTGAGATCAATGAGTGTTAGTACAGAAACAAGTATGTTTCTAACTTCTTCATGCACAAACTGCTGAACTTAGGCCAATGATACAGATATCTGGAGATCTGGATTAACACACAGTGTTTTATCCTGAGATTCCCCCAGTATCGGGACTTAAGCCAGTGATATTGCTAGTAAACAAAATTAGTAAATAAGGACAATCAAATAATGTGATAGGCGAATACCATGTAGACTACTGGACCACATAAATAACCATCTGCACACTGTCATCAACATGCCTACAGTGGAGTATTGAAACAACAATTAAAAATCTTTGTATTCAAGAGAGTAGCTGTGCCCCGTGGTTTCACCCACAAATAACACAGACACATACACATCGGAGCATAGCCGTTTTTTAATATAAGTACATTAGTTTCATTGCGATCGGTTCATCGGTTTTCACGTTGAGGAGCAACAAACAGACACACACAAATATTCACTTTTTTAATACTACTAGCTGGTTTATTTGCTTTGATGGAAGGTAGATTTGAAAGGAAGGTTAGAAAATTTGGTGATGTTTGAATTATGATGTGAGAAACAGCTATTTCGAGCACTATATATTTAATATTGTAAAATCTGCAGAAAAGACCACTGAAAGATTGCATGTCCTTTTAAAATAGGCAATTAAACAGAATAAAAGAAAGCGTCTGTAACAAAAACCGCCGGTGCTTGCTTACCAATCTGAGATCTATTGGCCTCGTGTAGAGCTTTAGCAGTTAGGTATTCTCCAAATTTTTTGTCAATATATGTGTTGAGTTTTTCCGTGACTTGGTTGGGTATTCCAGAATACTCAGACTCCGATAAAACATCATGTAAATGATTTTTAGCACCGGCTTCAGTTTCTGTAGCTTCCATTTTCGCCACAACTCACAAGCACAATGGGTGAATGAATGAAAACCGACGCGCACATCATCGTAAGAATGAATGAATGAACAATACTCCTTTTTTAATAAAATAATCCCTTGGTGATACCATATTTATGATACCCTAAATTAGCAGTGATTTTAATGAATTCGGCAACGGTCAACCAACGTAGTGTTTTTTCTTGTTAGTACTTTTTTGACTAAACGATTTATTTCTTGTTCGTGCGTCTTTCTATAAATACCTTAACACCACCCTTTTTCCGCCGGGGGCTGAAAATAGAAAATAATTCGTTAGAGGTGTGTATAAATAATATGTTTTCCGTTGTGACAAGCAACTTCCATGTGACTTATTAGTTTTTTCTGTTGCAATTTGTGATTTGCAGAATGGCCGCCATGAGTATGACCAAGTATTTCAGAAATTTCATACTTTGTGGTGAAGTGGACTACTTTTGCCTGCTCTGCTGTGAAAACTTTGTAACCATTGAAGAACTTGAGAAGCACATCAGATGGGAAAAACACAGAAAATTAATTAGGAACCAGACGCGCATTCCTCAAATGAGGAGAGATTCAATTTATAAGGTAGGTAGGGTAGGCTTAAATATTTTTTTTCGGACCAACGAGTTTGAAATATTTTTACAAACATTAAGTAAAAAAATATAATATTTTTTTCAATAAATTATCATTTGATTTTGTACCTAAATCAAAAATGTATAATTCTCAAAAAATATGAGGGTAGTTTAGAAAATAAGTAAATCCTTTGCTGAATTTTCTATTTATTAGTTCGAAATTTCACTAAAACTATTTAGTGATCTAAGCACAAACTACTGACAGCATAGCGTGCTGCAGATTCACAAAGCGTAGGCCAAGAAAAGTGCAGCTGCCAGTGTATAGGGTTGCCAGATGTCCGGCTTTAGCCGGACATGTCCGGCTTTTTACAGTCGTGTCCGGCCAAATATATATAAGTCCGGCCTGTCCGGCTTTAGTTAGGCTTTTGGTTAACCCCGTCGGAGTCACGCGGCCACGCATAAAGCTTCGTAAAACTGATCATAAAACTGGACAAAATTGGTTCAAATGCCAGTAGTTTCTGAGATTACCCCCAATATACATACATACATACATACATACATGTTACCAACGTTACCTCGTTACCTTGGACTTCCTAATACAGGTTTCACATTGCTTACGAGTTTCATCATAGTCGGTCGCGTACATTTTATGCGTACCTACCTATTTGTGTATTGATGGAAACGATTACAAACTAAACTTTATATTTTCTCATATTCGTAATTTAGGTAGTATCGAATCTAAGTAAATAAATTTTATTAAGCTGTAGTGTAGGTATACTTTTAACTTTTTTTTTACTTCAGATTGAACCATACTTCTACTGTGAACACTGTAACTATGTTGTTGAAGGCTTCACCAATATAAAAGCTCATACAGAGACAGAATCACATAGAAATAATAAGGCCAACCCGGAAAATGTACCAAAAAGACTTGCGGGGAGATATATCAATTCAGAAACTGTTATGATAAATGATTATAAAATCAGTAAAATGACATGGCATGGGATGGTCCATAAACAGTGTAATTTCTGTAGTATTCTCGTTCAAAATGTTGCGGAGCACATGACGAACCAGTCGCACCTTATGAAATTGATTCAGAGTGTCCTACATTGCGAAGATAATAATGAAAAAATATACCGAAAGGTAAGACGTAAAACTTTACATAAGGACTCAATGGTCCATTTATAAGCAAAATTCTTATTAAAGTAATAATAAATGTATATTTTAGTAAAAGTAAATTAAAATCAAGTTAAAGCTTATGTTATTTTTATTTTAGATCAACACTGATGAATACCAATGTCTTACTTGCAAGAGAGCTTTGCCACTTGAAAGCTTTGCCGAACATTGGATCAACCACAATGTCCAACAACAGAATAATATCCAACAAATTAATAATAGAATTCTTATTAAACGGAATAATAAAACAATTTTTGACCAAATGAAGGCATTCGAATTTGATATTAGAACCTTATATGTGTCTGATGACGCAATATTTGATATAGATCTGGAGAATAATAAAGTTACATGTAAAATTTGTAAGGAAGCGGTGAAAGTCTGTAGGAAAGAAGTATTTGAACATTGCAGTGATCACAGCAATAACGGAAGGAGGTACATGAAGTCTAAACTCAGGGAAGCCATACGAGACGAAATTTCGAAAAAATATATAACATGGAAGGAACTCGATCATGGCAAAGCTAGATCAGAAGCTGCAAACTATGGCAGACAACATTATATTGTTATGAACAGTGGTGGATATAAAGGGTACTGCACATTGTGTGATAAAACATTATCGGCTGGGATTGAAATCTTTAAGGAACATGTGGAGGGGAAGTATCATGTCAGACATCTAGAGATAAAAGGATTAATTAGACCTCGGAGACATACAAAAACTGCATACAGATCTGATGATATAATTTTTTACATGACTGAATTGGCTTACACGGGAATTTGGAACAAATTTACGATAAATGAGATACTTCTTGTTGACCGGTATAGTTATTTCTTGTTAAAGAAAATTGAACACGGTCAACATTTTAGAAAGATTAAATGTTTTGCCTGCAATGAATTTATTGCATTTGGGGAAGAAAAAAAACATTGCTTAACTGCAGGTCATACAAATACATTTTTAGCAGCTCGAGTGATTTCAAGGTCAAGTTTACCAGTCAAGTTAGATAATACAACTAGAAAGCCAAGGGCATGCAACGAATTTATCCGAGAAGTAAGTCTTACTCACTTTTTTCCTTACTCACTTAAATAAAATGAGGAGGAACACTAACTTTTTATCTCGGCAGAGGGCGTTAGTCGGATGATCTTTGGTTTGAATTAAGAACATGTGATTTTTACAACTCTCGGCGCCAAATTGGCCATATCGGTCTCAGACCGAAAGAAAAAAAAAACTCGGCGTTTTCATTGGTGGGGACCATCATCAAAAAAAAAAGATCATCCGATGCCAGCGCCATCTGCTTTTAGCTTTGCGTGTGCCACCCCATTGAAATAAAAGGCAACTGTACTATCAGAAGCTTAGATCAAAAATGTAAACAAAGAACTTTCAATTTTAAAGGAAGAAGTAAATAATGAGCTGTCAGTTATAATTGTATGGGATTTTATTTACATTTAAGATTTAAGTTAAGATCAAAATGAAATCTGATTCTGTTCTCAAATTCTGAAATAGGGAATTTAGGTGCAGATTTCAAAATAAGCATTTTATAAGGTGCATACAAAAACCTAAAAATAAAATTATAATTTTAAATCTATAGATATCGTAGTACCTAGTCTACCTAGGTATCTACTTTTTAGTGTTCCGTACACAAAGGGTAAAAACGAAACCCAATTACTGAGACTCCACTGTCAGTCTGTCCGTCTCTCACCAGTCTGTATCTCATGAACCGTGATAGCTAGACAGTTGAAACTTTCACAGATGTATATTATCTGTAGCCGCTGTAACAAAAAATACTAAAAATGAAATAAAACAAATATTTAAAGGGGGCTCCTATACAACAAACGTGATTTTTGACACAAAAAGGCAACGATATCATTCATTTTAGGGTTCCGTATCCAATCATCATAGCTGGGCATTAACTCGTTAATCCGTTAATCGTTAATTAACGAAGTTAACTTTTTGATTAACGGATTAACTTTAAAGTTAACTTTTAAAAATGTTAACGGACACGTTAACCTCCGTTAATATGCAGAATTCCGTTAATCGTTAATCCAACGACTACTATTTACCGCACGGCACCGCGGCGCGCCGACAAAAACAGATTCAGACAAGTATGAAACGACAATTCCCGGGCGGCGCGTGGCAGCTAGTAAAACAAAACTAGATATAAGTTGCCGACGCGTGCGAGTGAGAAAACTGCGAAGAGATTTGTTTCGTTTGGTCATTTCATTACTTTTACACATATTAACGGATTAACGATTAACGTTAACTTGCGTTAATTCTTCCGAAATGTAACGATTTAACGTTTAACGAAGCGATATTTTTTTGGTGGCGGATTGTAGCGCAAGTTAACTACCTATTTGAATAACGAGGCCGAGCTATGCCAATCATGATAGTGGTACGGAACCCTTCGTGTGCCAGCCCAACTCACACTTAGTTGGTTTTTTAATTATTATTATCTACATTTATTAGGTAATTAAAATATCGAATCACCTACATATTTGAGTCAATTTTCCTTGCGTCTTTTTTTACTTTCTCTGAAAACCTATTTATTAATCAACATCCAAAAATGACTTGGTTTTCAATTATTAAGATGTACCTATTTAAAAAAAATATTAAATTAGTACTGACTTTTCGAGAACCCCACCTTTTTCAGGTGATTGCAATTGTTGTCATCGAAAGCCTAAAATATTTATAAATATGGAACTTATCGATTTTTATTTTCGTTTCAGATACATCCAAAACTATACCACTGTGGCTACTGCAACATTACCATACCTTTCTTTGAAACAGTACATCAACACGTTTTCAATTTAGGTCATGAACTACAGCTAGCTTTGCACAATGCCGTCGATCAGAATGTAATATATTTTGAAGACAATGGTACTCATCCAAAATCTTTTAATTTTAATACAAACCCTGAAAAGTATATACTTTATAAACATTGTGTTAGTGTTGCATTTAGTTCTGCCAAAAAAGTAAATTTAGGATAGGTTCGATTCCGGTCATTTTGTTATTTTTTTACTTTGAAAGTGTTTTTACATGCATTTAGAAATTATTGTTATTTTTATCATAGTACATGAGTAGTTTTTTAAAGTTTCTTCTAAATCGGCTTAACGGTGTAGATTAGTAAGATATTTAGTAAGATTTTGTTACCATTGTACCATTGTCAAACATAGTCGAGTATTTATTTTATATTGATTAAGATATAGTAATTATTTTCTGAACTCCATTTTTAAATATCATGTCAACAACCTTCTGAGCGCTTATGGTTTATTGCCATTTTAACGCTAAGATCAGTATTATTGTTTTGGGTAGTGCTACTGTGATATCTTTACAATCTCACCACTAAGATCACAACAGTTCATAGGTTACTGTTTGGTAATATGTACATAGTATGCATCGTGAAAGGGCAATATCTTCTTTCTTCTTATATTTATAAATGAAACTTTTCCGTTGTCACGACATCACGCGTGAACGGCTGGACCGATTTCGATAATTCTTTTTTTGTTGTGTTTGCTATTGTCAGGAGAAGGTTCTTATGAAAGAAAAAATGCTAAACCGATTTTGATGAATTTTATTTTTTTATACTAAACGACAGGACAACGTCTGTCGGGTCAGCTAGTTACTTATAGAAGTCATAGAGCTCATTGGCCCAGCTGCCCCTGCTGATCTTGAATAGACGTGCGGGTTGAGCTACGCTTGGCGCGGTCTTTACTTGGATGGGTAAATCCAGTAATTTTTCTTAAGTGAAATGAACTCTATTACAGTATTTGTGCCTTTTATATATTTTTTTCAAATAAAGTTTTATCCTAACTATCTACGTACGTCTATTATTTATTTTCTTACACGTTGCAAAAAGAAAATGCTATAATTCCAAAATCTGTTGCAAATTATTTATTCAATTATTATGCACATCCTAGTTTTAGTTTCAATTGCGTTAAATTTATTTCCTTTTCTGATTTTTTCAATGCTCTTTTTTGAAAAGTAAAGGTATATCAATGATAGTATTTAGTATACTTAGATGTTTAAACGAACGGTCACCCGACGTGGAAGTAACTCCGAAAACAAAAAAAAATATTAAAATGTGACTTCCAAAAAGCATAAAATAACCTCGCCTACATACAGTGCCACCGACTTATCCGTTATGTAATCTGAAGACGGGCAGCCAAACTATAATCTGGACCAACCCAATAAAACTTCCCGACTTCAGATTACATAGCAGATAAATCGGTGCCACTGTATGTGGGCGAGGTTATTTTATGCATTTTTGAAGTCTCCTTTATTTTTTTTAGTACAAGGGAAGAAGACCGTTCAAAATGGACCAGCTTTGTTCCACAGATATCATATTCGACACTTCAAACAATTTGTTGTAACAATTTGTTGTAACAATTTGTTGTAACAAATTGTTTCAATCGCAAGTTATGAAATATGGATTATTCGATTGATTACGTAAACTTAAAGCCATGGTGTTAGTATTTTCGTCCTATTCTTATTAAGTTAAAAGATATTGGGTGTTAAAGTTTCACATTTGGGAGTTTTCACACAAAACACCACCAGATGTCGTTACTTGTCTCGAATGTCCATAAATCTGAATTTGTAAAACCAATAAATGACTACAGAATTCCACGTATCGGTCCAGAATTTAAAAAGAAAAGAATTATTTTTAATTATTAAGATTTATTGACTGAAAGATGACTTGATTAACTGCCTTAATGGTATACCAATTCAGATTTATGGATATTCAAGACAAATAACGACATCTAGTGGTGTTTTGTGTGAAACTCCCAAATGTGAAACTTTAACACCCAATATCTTTTAACTTAATAAGAATAGGACGAAAATACTAACACCATGGCTTTAGCTCGCATCAATTGAATAATCCATGTCTCGTAATTTGCGATGGCACATAAAATAAAATTAAGGTACCTCTAACCCCCAGGTAAAACCCTAAGGAAAAACGCCGATCTTCTTTGTTCACTATGTTACTTTATATTTCTTTCAATTACCTACTCGTAAAGTTGAAAAGATACCTCAGCTGTGATATTTTTTCTGGGTTAGTACACTTTTACTATACTAGGGTCTACAACTACGGTAAAGTAGTCTCTTTTCACCATACCGTATCGACCATGTCAAGCAGATATGGTGAAAGGAGACTCCAATTTTATTTTTTAACTTTTAGTTGAAGAAAAATATAAATATTGGGAGTAGAATCCACACCACACGTCTTGCTATTCACGTCTTTAAATCATAGCCATTTAGTTAATGACATCACATCATCATCATACATCATCATCACATCATGACATCATCATCATCAACTAAAGTTAGATACGACCGTCGTCGTCATCGATACAGTGGAAATTTTGATACTGTTAACATTTTGATACAGTGGACATTGTGATATAGTGGACTTAGTGAGACTAAAGGGTTCTTCGCAATGTATTGGACGTGAGCTTGGTTTTTACCAGGCTGTAAGGACCGAGTATTATGTTGTCTTGCTTCGTATACTAATTTATGATACCCTATACTAACATATCAATTACCTACTATCAACATTTTACACTTTTAGTATACGAAGCAAGACAACTTGTACTCAGTCCTTACATAGAAGGATAGGACCACAGATAGGATCAATATAGACACTTGCGGTTTTTCCCTGTGCTTGCCAAAGTAGCAAGTAGCAAGTGATCTGCTATTTGTGGCACCCTTCGTGTAAGATCTCGTTGTAACGATATCTTGTTAGTAAACAATAGTTTCAGTTCAGTTAGTACATTGAAATATTACATTTTTTTGGGCTCCGCGTGCATTTGTCAGAGGACGCAATTTTATTTTTTAGATATCAAGAGGGGGCTAGTTTAAAGTTAAATAATAGTTTGTGGGGTTGTGGCTCTTGTCCCACGGCCGCCATCTTGGAAAAACGGGTTCAAATGGTTTTTATGGTTTATTTGACGAACTATAGGTCTCACATAAAAAATAATTAACATTTTGTTTTGCAAATAAGATTATCTACAACTTTTGTTAAGTAACTTTTAGTCGTAGAACTAAAAATAAAAAGTTATAAGCGATAATCCATGGAAATTTGAGAAACAAATTCTATTGGTCATTTATGAACCGATTTTGATAATTATTTTTTAATTCGGAATGTAGAAGTCCCAAGGTGGCTCCATAAAAAAAAAACATGGATCGGACGAGGATCTTCGGAGTGATGAGCAGAATAGTTCCTCAGAGAGTAGTAAATTACTAACTTTTGGACTTTTACCAGTAGAATCAGACCGTGTGCTACTGGTTAGGGATTGATGAAGCACCTGTAACCACCTTCTCATCAGAAAACTCCTCAATTACTGAATGTAGGTGAGGTTATATTATGTTTTTTTGAAGTCGGTTTTTTTATTTAATCCTTTTTTGAGTATCTACTTTCATCTACCACTAAAAATCATCAGAACTTTAACCATAACTTTAATCATTGAGGAGTTCTCTGATGATAAGGTGGTTCCAGGTGCTTCATCAATCCCTAACCAGTAGTACAAGGTCTGATTCTACTGGTAAAAGTCCAAAAGTAAGTAATTTACTACTTTCTGAGGAACTATTCTGCTGATCACTCCGAAGATCCTCATCCGATCCATATAATTTTTTTATGGAGTCACCTTGGGACTTCTACCTTACGAATAAAAAAATAATCATCAAAATCGGTGCATAAATGACCAATAGAATTTGTATCTCAAATTTTCATGGATTTTTGCTTATAACTTTTTATTTTTAGTTCTACGACTAAAAGTTACTTAACAAAAGTTGTAGATAATCTTATTTGCAATACAAAATAGTAATTATTATTTTTTTGAGACCTATAGTTCGTCAAATAAACCATAAAAACCATTTAAACCCGTTTTTCCAAGATGGCGGCCGTGGGACAAGAGCCACAACCCCACAAACTATTATTTAACTTTAAACTAACCCCCCCTTGATATCTAAAAAATAAAATTGCGTCCTCTGACAAATGCACACTCAAATGTAACATTTCAATGTACTAAGTGTCGTTACACGTTCCTGCAAAAAAGCGGAAGTACGCTGTAGGTACGACGACGGTACGAAAGAGAAGAGAAATCAATCAAATCGTGATCAAATCACCAAATCTGTTTAATGCTCCAAGAGTAAAAGAAATGGAGTTTTATGCTATCAAAGCCCGCGATAAAAGCTATGCCATAGCTTTTATCGCGGGCTTTGAGCGCGGCTACCGAATCAAGAAATTCCGTAACGAAAATAAAACCTAACACCCCCCACTCCGCCAACCATGTTGTCATGGTAAATGGTAACATGGTCCAAAATAAATAAATATTGATAAAAAATACTATGCAATAGCTTTATTGCGGCAGTCCCCGAGTGCCATATCCATTTTTTATTTTTTCAATTTTACCAACATAAAAAAAAAAACAAAAGATCGTGTTTTGTTGAATGAATGATCGTGTAAACGAACCACGCCAAAGATATGGGTTCGTTCACTTTGTTCGGTCGGTCGGATTAACTTCGGATCGTATGGACTAAAAGTTTGTAGCCTTTCTCAACCAAGTCAATTTATCATTAAAAAAATGAACCAATTTCGGTCGTTTTCGTTCGTGCGTTCGTGATTGTTTTCTTGTAAAAAATATATTTGTTTAGAATGACTTCACTTCGAAATATTGCTTGTTGCACACATAATTAATCTTAAAGTTCTAATAGCTTAGGTGCATAACGTTTTAGGTTTATTCATGAAAGATATTCCACGAATTGCTGCAATGGAAGAAGAGCAATGTTTACTTGAATGCGAAAATTATATTCAGAGCCATGGAATTCCTTCAATCATCAAAGGGTGCATCGTCCAACTATGCCTAAATAAACCAGAAAATCCAGTATCATTCTTAAGGCAATATTTTCAAAAATTGGAGCGGGTAAGTTTGTCACACATGTTTGCCTCTTTTCAAACTGTTTCCAGTCCAATAAGAACGCACCTTTATTAGAGCTTGTAGAAATATCAAAATATAACAAAGACTAAGTATGTATGTACTCTTGTGTTATTTTAGCTAGAAAAATCTAAAAATAACAAAACTATGGCGATAAATGTGCTATGCAAATGTTTCATCGCCCCATAGTTTTGTACTACTGGCCCTATTTCTGGATAAACCCAAGTAGGTATATAGCACTGGTACAGGTACTCCTGCTGTATCGGTGTTAAACTTAATCCGTTGTCTCGTCATCGTACGATTTGGGCCATTGATGGGTTCTATCTAAATTGAAAATATGCTCTCGAGCTACATTTGAAAATATGCTTTCCATCTGAATTAAAAATGTGCTAGATATTAAAACATTATTTCTAAGTATTATTTCCACACCTAGGAAATACTGCTTTTGAAAAAAGATAGTTCGAGTTCTGGTTTGAGTTCCGCTGGGTAATTTTTTTTTTAAAGACATTTATTTTTATTGAATATTTATTCAAAAGAAGTAAAAATATACTTTCAATCTAAATTGAAAATACGCTTTCCATCTAAATTGAAAATATGCATTCAATCTAAATTGAAAATATTCTTTCCATCTAAATTAAAAATATTCTTTCCATCTAAATTGAAAATTTATCTACAAGCCAAAAGGAAGGAAACTGTAAAGTGTCCACATTTTGGTGTTGTGCATGAGCCTTTAGTTGTAATTAATTTCCTTAACTAATCTGGAACTTGACCATATTGCACATTTGTTACTTACATACTATGGTAATACCCAGGATGTAGGTTAGTATCCTGCCAAAGACATTGCTTTGTTTTTCAATTTTAAATTAGGAAAAACTTAATGTATAGAATCTTGAAGCTTGTAACTTGAGAAAATATCTTCTCAATGATGAGGGGGGTACAAGAGAACTCAATGAATGTCTGCAGCCACTTTAACCTAATCAAGAGTAGGTATTCTCTGTGATATAGTATATTCCGATTTCTCATAGGAATGCAGTTGATGAAATTAAATTCTTATAACTGAGTCATCTTTGAAGCTCACTAAACACTGTAGATTTTGATTATTACATTTTATCATTATGTTTTATCTAATTATATCTTATTGGCTGCGCCCCACGGCATCCCAATAAAAAGTAGCGTATGTGTTATCGGCGGTACCGGTAATACAGCGGAAGGTGCTCACTTACTGTCCTGTCTTACTATCGTAACTTACTAAACTAACCTACTTTCACAGTACACTTATGGAATGTGTACTTCCTTATGTGTACTGTGCTACTTATCCCCACTTACTCCACTCCCGCTTACCACGACCCGCGGCAAGTGAGTTCGGGGGGAGAACCACGGGTCTCCCCCTTTGGACTAGGGTACCGCGGGGTTGGGCTAGCCCGGCGTCCCAGAAAGGCTGCATCTGTCAGTTGCTGAGTAAGAAGAGGGGACGTCGCCCAAATTGAGGTTTGGCCTCGCGGGGGTTTGTGGTTTAGTCGCAGAGGACGACACGTTTGTCTACTCCGGTATGCTTGTCACTGGGGTCGTTCTCAATACGCGACGAGTGCTTGCACGTCGCACTATAGTCCAAGAAGGTCGGTTGCTGATCACAATTCATTTTCCAGAATGTCGCGAAAATGAAATTTTTTTTTAACTTACATGAAGTTAAAATATCCTACTTTATTAAACACTAAGAATTTTTTGGTAATTGTTTTAAAAAAATATAGAAAAACTGCGCCAAAGCATCCTCTTGTTACATGAACGCTTGGAAGTTGTCCTTGGACCTCCAAGCGAAACATGATTTATCTCGATTAAAAAATGTACTATATACCATGTGTCATACCTTTTTAGAAAGCCCCTTTTATGTTAATGCTGATACAGTTATTATATTATATGTATTTTGCGTATCTTATAAGTGTAAACTACTTTACACAGCCCAAGGAAAAAAGTCAAAATGAAAAGTTCGTTGAAGGTTTTCGCAGTTACCCACGCTTCCCCATCCTCTATTTTTTAAAATAATTTGTAGCTTATATATTTAGTAATGGATATACGAAATAATTAGGTGCGGTATTTTGCGATATTTTAAGCTACATGCAAAAATGTCTTCAAAATCGGAACAAAAGTTAGGAAAAATTATAGCATTATATTATTTAATATTATACCAAAGTATAAACGTAGTTAGGTATTTAATATGAAATTAAATAGAAATTATAGGTATTAAATTAAGTAAATTTCGGTTTCGTTTGATAAGAAGTAAGGAAAAAATTAGCAACCATAAAAGATAAGAATTTTTACCCATATTATTATTATTTACAGTTATGAAATTTTATGAAAACAATGTGGTGTGATAAGTACTTATTAGTTTGATTAACTATCATTTTTAGTGATAAGTTAATTGGAAAAAGGTCATCTTGCACTCCTAATATGCTAAAAATAGAAAATTCACACGTCTATAGATACGATATCACTTATTACAGATCCTGAAGTTATATTAGTGTAGGTATTTTTATCATAAGTACTTTAATAAAATAACAATAAAAAAAAATTGTTATTTTATATATACCTATACTAGCTGACCCGGCAAACGTTGTTTTGCCTTATAAATTATAGATAGTAGCCGATTCTCAGACCTACTGAATACGTATACAAAATTTCATAAAAATCGGTCAAGCCGTTTCGGAGGAGTACGGTAACTAACACTGTGACATGGAAATTTTATATATTAGATTAGAAGATTTAATATTTCGTTAGATTTAAGGTAAGCATTTATTAATATTTATGTTTTAAGTGCTTTTATAGTGATTTATATTATATTATTAATATTAAAAAATGTTGCCTTAAGTTAATTTTATTATGTTGTAACATATAAAAGGTCGAAACAAACAATAAAGTTATTTTCGTATATTCTTCATGTTTTCAATTTCATTAATTTTCACTATCTACGCCCCGCGGTATTACCTGCGTAAATCCCGGATCTGTAGGAATATTTAAAAAAAAAAATAAGCTTATGTGTTAGTTTATGTCTTCAGCTATCTACATACCAAGTTTCATCGCAATCGGTTCAATAGATTTTACGTGAAGAAGTAAGAAACACACGCTTCAACTGACGAACTTTCACCGTAATAATATAAGTAGAAATACATTAAAAATTAAAAATATTTTTAATTAATTGTAAGGTATATATATCACTCAATATGTATACCAATTTGTAGAAATGTATCTTCATAAACAAAAAAGATATAGATTTTTAATCAGCAAACGACCTTCTTGGACCATAGTGCGTCGTTTCGACGAGTTCGCGAGGCCGTCGGGGCATCGCAGCTCCAATCGGTTGCGCTATGCCATGAAAAGTATGATCCTAGCCTAGGGAAAGTTTTTGGAAATTTTTTGGACATAATTGACTTCGAAAGTCACCATTTGGGCAGACATTGCATGGGCTAAACATATTTCGACAAGTATAAGTTCGAAATAGTAATCTCTTATTGTTATATCAAACTTATGCTTATCGAAATAAGCTCAAGTTTTCATCTTATTCTGTTCTATCGAGCGCACATTTCTTTTAACTTATTAACGAAACTTATTTTCGAAAACGACCTGTCGAAATAATGGTGTAGGTACATTATTTTAAAGATTACCCTTATAAGATGTATTTAGAAATACGGTTCATGAGATACAGCCTGGTGACAGACGGACATACGGACAGACAGCGAAGTCTCAGTAATAGGGTCCCGTTTTTAACTTTTGGGTACGGAACCCTAAAAAAATGTAACGGCTTGTTAACCTGAATTACGGTCCCATCCGGAAGAAAACATAAAACTTAGCATACATGTACCTTTTATATAATACTAGCTAGCAGTGCCCCCATTCGTCTGCCTATTTTTTTTAAAATATAATAGCCTTATTATTCCTTCCTCCTTCAGCTTTATAATAGTAAAGATGTGGTTCAATGTCGATATGGAAACACGCTGAGAAATTATTCCTCTCCCCCCCCCCCCCCCTCCCCCTTTTACCTCTCTTATTAGTTTTTTTTTATTACTATTATAAAGCGGAAGAGTTTGTTTGTTTTTTTATTTGTTTGTTTAACGCGCTAATCTCAGGAACCTCTGGTCCGATTTGAAAAATTCTCGGTCCTCTTCGGGGTTGGATAGTCCATTTATTGAGGAAGGCTATAGGCTACTTTTGATCCCCATATTCCTATGGGATCGGGACTTATGCGAGTGAACCGCGGGGAGCTGCTAGTTTTCTATAAAAACGGTAGGTCTAGGTCGGTAGGAATTCACTCTTCAAGGACCAAATAATTGTCAATGAATTACCTACAAAACGATAACTAACAAATTGTTGTAGAAGGTTTGGTTCCCGAGTTACAGCTCACGGCGGCGTCTGTCTCAACGAAGTAACTCCTTTTTTACGTCTGTAAAATACACATGTTTACCGGAACTAGTTCCGAAGCACGAAAGCTTGTCTTTATTGGTAGTACTAGGATTCTAGTAACTTAATAAAATACCCAGTTAAGCCCAGGCTTCTTGCAAAAATGTAAGATATGTAAGCATATTTTGAAAACTATAGGACTTATAGTTTTCAAAATATGCTTACATATCTTACTATCTTACATATCAACATACATACAAAGACTGTTTTGTAGATACGTTTGTAAAGAAAAAAAAATCTTTGACCTAGCTTTAGCCGTTTTCAAATTTTTTTTAATAAACTGCAATTAGGGACACTAAAAGAGGGGGGAGAGAGGAAAAACAGTGCTTCGACCTGTTTCTACTTTAATATTGGAGCACACATACGAAAGCTACATGCATGGCAAGTTTCGTACTTTCTGCCAGATTGAACCGATATTTATATATTGTTTAGCTAACAAGCCGTACTGTAAGGACTATTCTCATATCTGTGACGTATAACACGGTGCCTAACAAACAGGAATCTTTTAGAAATACCTACAGGATAAATGAACATTTAGGTAGGTACGGTTCACAGGAAAATGTTTAGGGCATAAATCAAAAACTGATGTTAGAACTAGTGGTTCTGTTAACAATTGTGTAAATAACATAATACATATTACTCAACATGGAATGGGAAGATATAGTAAATAACTTTTATTTTCTTTTATATTTTCTTATTTCTTAGGGTTTCGTAGTCAAAAAGAAACCTATTATTTCTTTAAACTATTGCACACGCGCCCTGTCTTCGTTTCTGATCTAATTCTATTATTTGTTAACGTAATAAATGTGCGTATAATGTATAGAAATAATTTTCTCTAAAGTGTCTAAAAATAAATCCACTGGACAGCCATTTTGTATATTTGAAATCTCGGATATAAAAGATTGCCAAGTGTTGTAGACACTTATTAATTTTTAGCTAGTGTATGTTCGACCATCGTATTCAGCGCAGCGATCGGATTGGATCGCCCTTCTGACCATGGTTAATAGTTAACTACGTAAATATTTGTGTTAATTTTAATGTCACGAGTGTGTAAATCTATGTAATGTGTATGTACCTAGTTAAGTGCGTATGACGTGATTTTGATTGATGATAATAATATGGTGTGTAGGATCAGGTGAAGGCCGCAGCGGCGGCGGCAGCTGCCTCCGATGAGGGTGACGGGGAACTGTCGCCGCTGCCCTTGCTGGGAGGTCAGCTCCAACAACGCAGACGCGGGGGGATCAGCGCCGAGCCAGTCACAGAGGAAGATGCTGCTAGTTATGTAAAAAAGGTAGGTTCTTAGCTACTTATCGTTATCTAATTAAAAATTAATCACTTCCTTCCGTACCTACCTACTTTAACTGTTTATTATTTCAACGTCGTGTCCCAACGCAAACATTAGATTCGGGTTCAGCGTAAAGATAAAAATAGTTCTTAAAGTAACTTATAAAAATTATAAATAGCTACGCTCTCCGGGCAGAAATTGTCATGGAATTATAATTATCCACATAATTCATATACGTTATACGTAGCGCTGTGCGTGCATGTCGCTCTCGTTATAACATTGTCGCACAGTAAAACGAAATGTCATGGAGAATGAGTAAAACATTCCTTTCTTATTATCCAACGTCTAGTTAATAGACCTTTAAACGTGAACAATTTAAGTAATGAGAAGAATACCACTATACAAAACCGTAAATAAAAAGAAGAATTGTACAAAACCATAGATAAATAGATATTATAGCTTTATTTTAATTTTTCACTACTTCAGCTTTTTTTTAGATCCTAAAATTGGTCACAGTTAAGAGACAATGACAGTAGCTTGAAAACGCCGGTTTGCAACTGAATATGGCGAAGACTGAATACTTGGCTTGCAATACGACAGATCCACCTGTCTGCGTAGTAACAGTTTAAGTACTTGGGATTTGTACTTCAGGCTTCCGGTGACTGATGTCATATTTATTGGCCATAAAATGGATAAACTGCAACGATAGCTCTGTCCTCTTGTATGGTAGTGACTAGTGAGGTGTGGCCAGTGCTTGAGCAGCATCAGTAGGCGCTGCGTGTCACGGAGATGAAGATGTTGCGCTGGGTGTGTGGAGTGACCCCAAATGATCGCGTCGGGAACTCCCACAACAGGGGCAAGCTTCATATCCGAGACATAGAAATTGCAAGAATGTCGTCTACGCCGGTACGGTAACGCCTTGTGAAAACCGTTTAGTTACGTGCGAAACAAATGTCTTGCCATGGTGGCTCTGTCTGGAAAATCCACGGAAGAATGTATTAACTGCTAAAAAAAAACTGTCACTGGCACCCTTTATAGGCTCTTAAAAATGACACTTCTACATGCAAGGCGCAAACTCTTGGATAAACTGTGCTGCTACTACGTCAATGTAAATCCGTCTTAACATCTCGACTAACATTATGGCCTAACTTTCAAAATGAACACTATTTATCTTATAGGTGGTGCCAAAAGATTACAAAACAATGGGTGCTCTGTCGCGGGCGATCGCGTCTAATGTTCTATTCACACATTTGGACGAATCGGAGCGCGCCGATATGTTTGACGCTATGTTCCCGGTTCAATGCCTGCCTGGAGAGACTGTTATCAGGTGATATACTAATTGGAATCCCCATTAGTATTAAGAATGTATGTTTTATGTAAATGCAATTCTTCTGGTTGTTTCCAACTGAGCAACATGACTTACACACCACATGGTTAAATAAGCGTTGTGTATATACTTCTCATTTTATTATTCTTTATCGTAACGTTTTCTTGATAGCAACTTAAAAACCATACTTTGTAAACTCCTACATATATTCAGCGTAATTTAATGTGGTTTGAGACATAAATTCTGTAATTATTTCAGGCAGGGTGATGAAGGTGATAATTTCTACATCATCGATTCTGGAGAAGTGGAGGTAAATGCAAAGAACTCTTATAAAATTAGTGATAGGGATTCGTAGTTTTCATAAATTGTAATTTTAGCATCAAAAGAAGCTAAACATCATAATTGTGGGGTGTGAAAACATGACAGACATCCTGAAAAAATGTCTCAATCTTCTCTTTTAACTTCAGAATGTCTGTCCTGCTCTCACACACCACAAATTATGATGTAAGTATAGAAATGAAAGAATGTTGAGATCATTTGTAAAATGTGATTGTGGTCATCGACTTTTGATAATGACAGTATACTCGTACTTCAATGAGAAAAAATGATTATAATCTTGTGTTGTTCGAAATGTACACAAGTTCGAAATGTATAGATGTATTGTTTTTGAGCACAACCCCATGTCGCAACTAAATTAACAATATATGTTATAGCGTTGTTGTTTGGCACAACCCCTGATACAACTGAACTAACAATAAATGTGGTAGGGTCCCCACTTGAAAGCCTCAAGGTGTTCCAAGCGGGGTCCGCTGTACCGGTCGGCCACTCTTAAGGGCATCTCACAGGATCAGTTATGAACAGATCGTGTCCCCAAACGCTCGTGTTCGGTTCTCTATAAAGGAGAGCGGAATCGTGCCCGAGTGACACTACCACTCTAGTGTGTCGTTGGTCCCAGGTGCAGCGAGCGGTGTTGGTCTAGTGGTAGATACCCCGACTTTCATTCCGAGAATTGTGGGTTAGTTAGTTAGTATCCAGGCCGACCTGACATTGGTGCGCCCAATGTCTTTTTCTTTAAGAAAATGTTATGTGCGCTAATAACATTGCTCTTATGGTGAAGGAAAACATCTAAGAAAACCGAAATGTCCTAGGACTCACCACGGTCCAAAGGCATGGGATATAAAGTAGGCTCCCTAGGCGTCTTACTGCTTAAGCCCTCTAGGAAATCAATTGTGAGGCTAAGTGCGGAAAAGGCCCTGCCGAACTAACTAAGTAACTGGTCCCAGGTGCTAGTGAACGGCGAGACGGTGACTTGCATCGGCGAGGGCGGCAGCTTCGGCGAGCTGGCGCTGATCTACGGCACGCCGCGCGCCGCCACCGTGCGCGCGCGCCGCGGCCTCAAGCTGTGGGGGCTGGACCGCGACTCCTACCGCCGCATCCTCATGGGCTCCACCATCCGCAAGCGCAAGATGTACGACGAGTTCCTCTCCAGGGTCTCTATATTAGGTAACACCACACCCCACACATGCTTTTATTACAATACTATCTTACTAATATTTCCGGGTTATTTGACATTTCCCAGGGTTTTATTTTCTTACCTTGACGTTTCAACCATGTGTCTTGGTCGCGAGGGGACTGCGGGGTAAATTGTACTGAAGTATTAGAATGTGTTTTATTGAATGATCTACTTATTTTCTTCGTAGTGTTAACATAGTTAGATTACCTCTATTCGACTAGTAACACTTGTTTATAACATAGGAATGATATGTGTACTTGTTCTGTCCAGAGAGCCTCGAGAAATGGGAGAGGCTGACGGTGGCCGACGCGCTGGAGCCCGCCTCCTTCACCGACGGAGAGACCATCGTGCGGCAGGGGGAGCCCGGGAACGACTTCTACATCATAGTCGAAGGTATTCAACACTACACGTTTCATGCATTTTCCACACTGCACTGGTACCAAGGCAATACCGCCTGTAAGCGGCGTTAATAAAGCAGTGAAATTATCCGCAGTTAGGGTGGGATTGGCAAAGGTAATCCCGCGTTGCGGTAGAGAATCAGCATGAAACGAATACAGACCTTAACTACAGGTACCCTGTAACTGGCAAGAGCAGAGTATGTTAAGTACTGCTCGCTCTCAAAAAAGTTATGCAAGACTTTACGGTGCGCTAGAAAGTCGAAGGTTTGATTGGACGGTAAATATAAATAATAAATAAATAAATTTATTTCCAAATTAATGTGTACAAATTAACTTAAGTCAAATTTTGATTTAAATCTAAATTACACAAATGCCTGAACTAGGAAAATCCTGTATCTCAGGCGAGAATGGCAGACAATAGAAACTAAAATTATCACTTAAAATTAGAAACAAATTGAAACTTACTAAATACTATTGGTATGTCTAAGTATAGGCAATAATTGGATAAAATATATAAATTAAATAAAAGTAGTACATTGGAGTAAATAAAACTAGTTCACCATCAATTTTTTTTCACTCATTTATTTTATTTCTTTAAACTACATACAAAATATATACATTACTACAAAACCTATAAACAAAATTCCATCTAAGTAACAAACTTATATAAAATTCCATCTACAAGTCCTATAAACAATGTATAAATTTTGTACAAAAACAGTAAATTACTATAAAAACCTAAACTGCCTTCTGAATCTGACCCTTGACCCAACCGTCTAGCGAAAGCCTCTTAAGATGTTGGTCGAGGCTCTTCGCTATTAATCCATTTGCCGACACGACTAACGGAACAATACTTGTCGAATCAACGTGCCACATGGCGGTAATCTCGTGGGCCAAGTCCAAGTACTTAGTTTCCTTGTCCTTTTCAGCCTTTACGAGATTAACGTCATGCGGAACGGTGATATCGACGAGTATTGCCCGTCGTTCCGACCGGTCCACTATCACGATGTCAGGTCTATTGGCGACAATAGTCCTGTCCGTGATAATAGACCGGTCCCAATAGAGCGTGGCACGACCGTTTTCGAGAACTGGAACGGGTGCATATTGGTAGTATGGCACCTTTTGGTCCACAAGTCCATATTTAAGAGCAAGTTGCTGGTGGATGATCCTGGCCACCAAGTTATGTCTGTGCAAGTACTCACCATTGGCAAGATGAGAACAACCGGAAATAATATGCCTGAGTGACTCTCCGGGATGGTGGCATGCCCGACAAATATCGACCGTACCATCCTTCAGGATATATTTCCTATAATTGTTCGTCATCATTACCTCGTCGGCAATTGCACAAACAAAACCTTCGGTTTCCTCAAAGAGATCACCGAAACGTAGCCAGTTCACCGACGCAAGGAGGTCTACATCTACGATAAAACCTCCCATGCAGCTCCTTGCTCTTCCATATGTCCTTGCGGTCCTCGACGCTGAGTATCGAGGGTTTGCGCCAGTTCTCTATTGCCAAGGAGAGCGGGGTAAGGTTCTTGTCCACTGCTACCACATCGCGATGCATCCCACTCTCGGAACCGAGAAAATATTCACACTTCCCGGTTATGTAGAGTCTTAGCATTTAAAAAGCCTCGACCACCACACTTCCGGGGAATGTACAATCTCATCACCGAAGAGCGGGGATGAAGCATGCGATGGGCTGTTAGCTGTGAACGTACCTTCCGATCCAGGGCGTCAAGTTCAGTCTGAGTCCACCTGAGTACACCGAAAGAATAGATGAGCAGAGGCATAATTCAGCCATTGAAAGCTCGCACCTTGTTTCCACCCGACAAAAGACTGTTGAGAACTTTTGTTAGGCGGCCAAAGAAACGCTCTTTCACTGACTGTTTTACATCTCCATCAATCGCTAAAGCTTGCGACATACCCAGGTATTTGTATGTTTCACCTTCGGAGAGGGATCTGAGTGATATTGTCTCTGAGAGCTGCAAATTCGATGAATTCACAACTCTCCCTCGCTGCACATGTAAGACCGCACACTTATCGATACCAAACTCCATATTGATGGCCTTGCTGAAATTATCCGTAATTTCTAACAAGGACACCAATTCCGGTTTTTTGGCAGCGAAAAGCTTGAGATCATCCATGTACAGCAAATGAGAAATAACCTTACCCCCTCTCCGAAGACGATAGCCTAACCCTGAATTCCCCAGCAGTGTGCTAAGAGGATTCAGAGCTAAACAAAACCACAAGGGACTCAGACTATCGCCCTGGAATATACCCCTCTCAATCCTTATATAGTCCTCCGGATCAAAAAAAGTATCTCCACCACCTGGTTGACGAAGAACCGTGATCCACTGCCCCATACAAGAGTCTAGGAAAGCTCTTAGAGTTGCATCAATTTTATACAACTCCAGCACTCTCTGTAACCATGAATGAGGCACCGAATCATAGGCCTTCTTGTAGTCAATCCAGGCAGTAGAAAGACTCCCTCTACTCCGGCGAACCTGTTGGCAAACGGCCATGTCTATGAGGAGAAGCTCCTTAGTACCACGGGACCCTACCCTACATGCATTCTGAGCTGGAGCCAATTTATTCGCAACAATGTGCGAATTAATCTTGACGGTCAAAATGGATGTAAGGAGCTTGTAGATGGTAGGCAAGCATGTAATAGGTCTGTAGTTCTTAGCTTCCGTGGTACTACCGGACTTATGGAGCAGGAAGGTGACACCAGTTGTTAAAAAACTAGGAAGAGTCCCTAGTTCAAGAGCCTCTTGGAATTGTGCAGCCAATCTAACGTGTGAGCTCCGAAACCATTTCAGCCAAAAGTTATGCAATCCATCCGGTCCAGGACTTTTCCAGTTCTGAGCCGTCCGGATCGCACATTTTACATCTAATGATGTAATACTAATGGCCTCCATGGTTTCGATTGGCTCACACACGTCATTGACAACACGCATCCAATCGCTCTCGGTGTGCTCGACGGGCACCGACCAGATATCACGCCAGAAATTAATCATGGTACGACTATCTGGCCTTTGCCCATCGACCACACACTGACTAGGCCCTTCCCAGTTTCGGTACACCCTCCTTTGATCACTTTGGAACATACGATTCAGTCGATACCTATCTACGCGCTCTCTGTAGCGTCGAATGCGGTTTGCCCACGCATAGATTTTCTGTTTCAGAAAGTCAATGCGTTCCGTGACACAAGACATGTACTGCTGGGGTCTGATACCAGTCCCAGCAAAAGCCTGGTTCACGAAACGCATCACTCTGGGGCGAGTGTTACCCCCTCTGAAACAGATAAGCTTTGCAATGAGTGTCCTGAATGTATCGATACGTCGCTCTATCCGCACCTGCCAGGCAGGGACATATGACGGCGGCCGCGGGGTTCGGTCAGTGTCCGGGAATCTAACACGAGCCACACGGCATGCTGCAATAGCCCCGCAGTACAAGATAGAGTGAGTATCAATTAAATCCTCACTAGCACCCAAATAGGGGGCTAGTAGGTCATCCAGGGCACCCATTAGCGCTAAATTACGTCTATTCGTCGGCAAACGCGGCAGACGTGGCCTAGTGCACGTGGTAGACCGGTACTCCTGAATCGTATTTTCCAAAGTTCTCCTCAAATGCTCAATAGTTTGGGTACTTACGCTCATATTAGTGAAATCAACTTCTTCGGTATCCAAACCGACCCGGGGCGCCGCAACCGACGGCAACGAGGTCGGTGCTTGCGGCGGCGGCAGCGGGGCGGGTCGGTCATGACGCGAGTCCGATGTCACACCAATAGGTAGCGCCTCAGTACGGAGACGATCAAGCGTAGAGTCATCCAACAGTTTATTTAGTCTATTAAGTTTACAATAACCGATCATAACATGACCTATTACCCTGAAATTCTAAATACCTAAACCTAATACATTCGCACTATTAAAACTCAACAAAGTAGTCTCAGCAATATTGACTTTGACCTAGATTAACACTCAGTTGATTCATACTATTGTATAATATACCTAAAAAGAGAATGATTTTTATTATTATCGTGAAGTGCCAACATAATCGATAGAATTGATGTATCTTCTTTCCGCAATTATTTTCGCGGGACAGTCAATAGCTCCTGTGCTATGTTCACATGGCTTTTTGAAGCGCAAGCAGGTAGCGCATCTTGCCTCTGTTGTAGTCTGGCATTCCTTTGTAGAGTGACCTAAATTGCCACAGTGGCCGCAAGTGTAGGCCACCTCACGACATGACTTGGCTGCGTGACCATACTGCTGACACTTGTAACATCTTGTGACCAGAGTAAAGTCTCTTACAGGACACGATGACCAATTAATGAAGACTCTATCATTAGTTATTAGGGCTTTGCGTACAGCGGCAGACACTTCTATGACATAATTACATGTTTCGGCATCCCTTTTTCCAGATTTATGGCTCAACTTAACTAAGTTCAAAAACGAGTCGAGGCTGCAGGAGTCCTGAAGTTTGTCGGCTAAATTTTGATGGTACAGACAGGCGAAAACTTCTTTTTCCGGCATTGATGTAGGCACTCCAATAACTACCACTCTAGGTTTACGTCTATGAGGTTCGTCGATCGTGAGGCCGGAGTCTGTTAACTGCACTGATTTTTTTAATTTCTCGGCGTCGTCTTTAGTGTCTGTACTTATGATAACGCCTCCGTTCCTTGTCTTGCGTACACCTCTTACGTGCAGCTTCATTTTCTCTGGGCAGATGATTTTTTGCACAAGAGATTTCGTCTCCTCGCTTGATTGCAATTTGTCATTGGGATAAATGGCCACTGAACTTAAATTTATCGGCTGGATGTAATTATTGGTACCCTTTTTAACCATGTCTGCAAAGGAAGTCCCTGTAGACGGTTTTGACGACTCTTCGATGGTCTGCTTGAGGTCTTGAAGTCGCTCCGATAGGTCAAGTTTGTCTTTGAGATTCTTGTTAGTAGAGTGCACTTTGACAATTTTTGCTTTGAGGGACTGGTATTGCACAACCATCTGCGATGTACCGTGACCCACTCTTCGACATAGAGCACTGATTCGCAATTTCTGGTCGCTGTTTAGTTTCCCTTCTGTTGCGATGGTGCACACTTCATTCAGGTACTGCTCAATGGATGACATCCAGTTCTGTATCTCCGGTGTTGGTATCCCTTCAAACACAACGTTTTCTTGGGTCGGATCTTCAGGGCGAGGAGTTGTTCCGGCCGCACGAGTTGGCGTAGCTTGGGTGCAAGACGTCAAACCACCTCGGTTTAACGGACTATTTGCCATATTAATTTAGATAATAAGTTATCTAAATAATAGATAATAGTCATTTCCGCTGTAACTTTACCTAATACTTAGTCATACCTACACGTATGACATAGTTACGTTTACGTACGAATAACGGTGAAACGAGGTCACAATTCAGCAAATGATTATTTAATAATTTTAATAATTACACGACACGTCTGTTCACAATGAAAGATCAATAGAGCAATTCATATATAATGCAATTCATATATAACGAAAAAAAGTATAGCATGTCTAGTACCCATAGTACAAGCTTAGTTGCTTAGTTTGGGGCTAGTTTGCGCTACGTGCAACATCCTGCGATATTTTTTTATTTATTTTAGATACATATGCTCGACAAGCGATTATAGTGTGACCGCCCGATCGACACACTAATCGCTTGTCGAGCATGTGTATCTAAAAAAACTGTTCTATATGTGTACACCACTGAAATAAAACTATACAAGTACCCTGGTAGGTATTGGTGTACCATACAAAATTACATTAGATTTTTGTGCCGATTTGATTTGCGCCATGTTGCGCTTTTGTCGCACATTTTCTATTGAAAGTGATGGTGAAGGTCCACGGAACTATTAGTAAAATTCAGTACGCTATGACCTGTCCAGCGACTTGTACCATGGGTGTATACTGATTCGCTTGGGTTCCGTTGTGTCAACGTGTGTTATCCCTGCTTAGGTACCGCGGTGGTGCTGCAGCAGCGCGGCGGGGAGAGCGGCGGCGCGGGCGAGGCGGTGGAGGTGGGCCGGCTCGGGCCCTCCGACTACTTCGGCGAGATCGCGCTGCTGCTGGACCGGCCGCGCGCCGCCACCGTGCGCGCCATCGGCCCGCTCAAGTGCGTCAAGCTGGACCGCGCCAGGTAACCTCACCCTACCTCTACACTCTACACTGTACAGTCACACAAGTCAACGATAGGAACAGAAACGAAGCTTCATACGACGCCGCTGCCGATGTTCTACGAGTCTAAACGGGTTGCTTTAAGGACAAACATCACGGTGTACAACGGACGTTGTATGTTGTTTGTTCTCAAAGCAACCCGTTTAGGCGGGTCTAGTTCATAATATCGACGGTCGTTGTATCGAAAACGTTCCATCGACGGATTAATGTATCGACAGTACCCCAAATCGATGGTACGCTACATCGACAGTACACCAAATCGATGGTACGCCACATCGACAGTACACCAAATTGATAGTACACTGCATCGACAGTACACCATATCGATGGTACGCTGCATCGACTACTCGAGCCCGAGCCAGATTTATATAAAAAAACACAGGATTTTAAAACGTTTTTAATCACATTTTGTTGTAAATTGCTTGATTTTGACGTAACCCACATAAAATTGTTGAAAAAAAATGACTATGTAAGAGGGTGGGTACTGTTACCATTTCTATACAAACATAATACCAAAATAGAATTATGAAAAATTTAGTTTTCTACCTAAATATCGGTATTATTTGGATTAAGATTTTATTTTAATAGGGCCCCCACCACAAGGTTTTCCAAAATATTCATTCGATATGAAATAAAACGGAGCTAAATTTCGTTCATTTTTCCAGCGTAAATATGCATATAAATTAATTTTCTACTCATAATAACTATTTATTTCTACATAAATGTTATTGAATCTGTGCAGGACAGGCGCTAAATCTGTGTAAATTAATTAAAACATCCATTTTTCTGCAGAAACATTCTATCAAAACAAAACCTTTGAACTCTGAACTTGACCTCTGAACTTTGACAGGAAACTGTCAACTGACAGTGACAGATAGAATGTATCTCGTAATTAAGGTAATCTCACACTTTGATAATCATTGTCTTTGATCTATTGTGGATTTGTGGCCAATCGATTAGAATCGATACCAACTTCCGCTACCTAGTGTGGAGATACCTTAATTATTATTCAGCGCCATCTACATTTGAGTAGCGCAAAACTTCTATCCAGAATAACCCAGAACATAGAACCTACTAGAAAACGCGGGAACTTTAAACTTCTGTAGACCTTTCGGGAAAATTGGAGAGTTTTCCTAATATTTGATATAAAAGCTGCACCGGGACCGTGCAGCAGTCAGTTACTTTTTTACCAGCGCTAAGTGAACAAGCCAGGAACATCCAGTGAACGGATCCGAGAGTATCTTCAAGTGAACCGAAGTACTTTCAGTCAGTCATTATTTGATCAGCGCTAAGTGAACAAGCCAGGAACATCCAGTGATCGGATCCTAAAGTATCTTCAAGTGAACCGAAGTGCTTTCAGTGAACTTTGTGCTAATTAGTTATTTTAACTGCGAACGAGTGTGATATCTAAAGTGAACGAGAGTGCTTATAAAGTGTGTTATCAGTGTTAGTGAACAGTTTCATAGTTTGTGCTCCATAGTTTCAGTAATTTCAGTAGTTTTCAGTGTTTATAATAAGTTTTCAGTGATCTTTCATAGTGTTACAGTCCGCTTATTGTGAACCTTCTAATAAATAATTGAACCGAACTCAGTGTATTAGTACGTAGTTCCCGACCAACCCAGCACCGTGCTTTTCAGAATCATAATAATTCTTATTAGGTATCAATAATATCGTATTAAAGAACGATATAACAGCTCACAATCACGCGCCACAACAATTTTATGTGGGTTACGTTAAAATCAAGCAATTTACAACAAAATGTGATTAAAAACGTTTTAAAATCCTGTGTTTTTTTAAATAAATCTGGCTCGGGCTCGAGTAGTCGATGCAGCGTACCATCGATATGGTGTACTGTCGATGCAGTGTACTATCGATTTGGTGTACTGTCGATGTAGCGTACCATCGATTTGGTGTACTGTCGATGTAGCGGACCATCGATTTGGGGTACTGTCGATGTAGCGTACCATCGATGGAATGTTTTCGATACAACGACCGTCGATGTAGTGACCGTCGATATTATGAACTAGACCCCGTTTAGACTGATACGCCTCTCGCAACGGTGTTGTATGAAGCTTTGTCTCTGTTCCTTTTCTTTACTCATGTGGTTACAGTGTACAACTCTACACTGGTAGACTTAGTAATAAACTAATTTGACGTTGTTTGCAGACCTCGTGAAAGTCATTGTAAATGGCGACTTGACTATATACATACGACGACTTGACTTGTATCTGCTAATAACTTTCAAATATTATAATACTTGACACTGCGGCTACTTTTCGAATGACCATAATCGGTTCTTAACCGTAATGAAATAATAATAAGTGTACACTGATGCTTCAACAACCCGCTGGGGAGCCGTCAGGCGCCCACTGCATAATAGCTATATTCAAATATCGGGTCCATATTGGCTCACATAAAATTCTGAGTCATATTCTTTGTCTTACTATCGATTTGTGTTCATAATAATCACTCTTCATAAATTTACTTTTCATACTTTTTTTATTCAGACATTGTTATTACTACCATCGGAGCTCATAACAGTTAGCGATCATAATTTTTTTATTCATACTGTTACTACCAAGAACATTTAAAAATCATAATTTTATTTTTCAGATTTTTTTTTCTTCATAACATTCATGATCATATTGTTAGAATTCATAATGTGTTACTAAGATTATTTATATTAATAAAGGCAACTGTAACAAAACTTCTTTTATGAACTACCCCATTATCAAACTCGATTTGCAAACTCGAAATTTTCGATTGTTTTTGACTAGTGTTCTGTCGATCTTCATAAAAACACTTATGATTAAGATACATCACGCTTTTTTATGTATAGTATTAGGCGCTTTGGCGACCGCTGCCGCGGCACGCTCGCTACGCTCGCTCGCCAAAGCGCTGCGTGTAATCATGTTCTAACATAAACCTAACCTATCCGAGTCGGTGTGACCCGTGTATTTTTTTCCAAGTTCGAGTACAACGTGCGTTAAGATAACAATAGTAGGCCAAACAAATGTATGAATTTAGACATTATAATTTTCAATAATTATGGATAAAAAACTTATGATTAAGAAATTTATTAAAACAAATTTTAGTAAAAACGAAATTCATAATAGTGATATTATGAATTTCAATGATTATGTATTTTAAATTTTATGTTTTAAATAAATTATGAAGAATGATCATTATGATTTAAAATGGTATGTAAAACATTTTCGGACCTCCGATGTTAGGAGTTAAAAATTTATGTAAGACGATCCGCCCACTCAAATATCACATCAGCCACAAGGCATCTACTGCTTAACTTTCCTCATCCCCGAAGCCCCCTATAGACTGCCAGAGTGCCGGCCACCTGCCTGACAGAAACCCTCTTTAGGACCAAGTAGATGTTTACCCGGCACCGAGCGGGGAGAACTCCAGGCTCGCTAGTCTCCCTCAAATCTCATAGTCGCCTTTTACGACACCCACGGAAGAGATTGGGTAACCCTATTCTATAGTGAGGCTACACTATTAGTTTCGAGCATTAGAGGTTGACATACAATATTTTATGTTTAAAGTAAGTTCCATAACTAATAAAGAATATTTGTTTCAGATTTGAAAGAGTATTGGGTCTATGCGCCGACATTTTGAAACGCAATATAGCACAATACAACAGCTTCGTTTCGCTTTCTGTCTAATCTGTATAGTCGTATGTGGTGTACTTATTATGTTTATTGAAGTTTAATTGATAACTAGCTGCGCCTCGCGGTTTCACCCACGTAACACTTGCAGTGGTATCATACGGCAAGAGATTTTTTTTATCGAATTCTGGACCGGTTGAGAAAAAGATACGAAATTTTGTCAAGTGACAAAATGTTTTTCATGCTCTTATTAGCATAAGAGCATAAGACTGCTTATCTCGTCGGAATATCGAAATAAAAAAACTACGTGTCTTATCCTAATCCAAGTATTTAGCTATCAACATAGTTTCATTGTAATCGATTTAGTTTTCGTTTTCTTGAGTAAAGGTTTAACTAGTAAAATTTTAATTAAACAAACTTTCACATTTTTAAATAGTTGTATAATTATTGTTATTATATTCCGAATAAGGCTTAGGTTATGTTAGATTAATTTATTTAGTTTAATATTAGATAATGTTTTATTTATTCAGAACGGTCTTTGCTTTTGACGCAGAAAACATTGAGGAGAATTAAGTTTTAACAACATCAGCAATAACCTTTTTTTTATGGTAATATAAAACTTAAAGCTACAAATAAATTAAGGGTCAATTGCAGCAACTTGTTGCGCAACAAAATTCTCGAAGCTCGCAACCTGTCAGCGTCACGTACATTCGTCGCAAATTATTTAAGGGCATGTCCCGAGACATTTTGCAACGACAAGTAGTTTGAGTGTTGCGTTGCGCGTCTTGTTGCAAAACAAATTGACCTCTAGTGTGTCTCTAGGAATATAATGTCTTCCATCTATACCTGCTGTAAATTGAAAAACTGATAAAATCGATATTTAATAGTACTAACAGATGCTCGAATTTGATACGTGACCAACCACGAACTTAATACGCGCCGTACTAAATTTAGCGTATGTTAGTATTATAATCTATACTAATATTATAAAGAAGTAACGTTGGTAACATGTATGTATGTTTTTTATGTATATTGGGGTAATCTCCGAAACTTCTGGACCAATTTCAAAAATTCTTTCACCATTATATTTAATATAACAATAACAATGACATGATGTGACACATCTAAAGGGCGATCGCGATATATTAAGAATTTCGAACAAACGATCATAAATATGTACCTACCGACTAAAATCGTCGTGCATCCTGATCGTTATGTCCATAATAATATTCTATAACTTTTAAAATAAGGTTGCCCCTAAGTTGAACATTTATAATCATGTTATTTATTAATTAGGTATCAAGTGTTCAAAAATGGGAATAACCTACCTACCTTATTTCTAAGTAATATATGTTGTTTATTGTTCTAATAATTTTCTCTTTATGTAAGTGTTTGTAAGCAAGCAAACTAAATAGAAAATAAATATGAATTTCGTACCATTAGGTACCCAAGTATACTAATTTTTTTGTGTTAAATTTTATTATTGATTTATTGACGACCTCTGTGGCGCGTCGTGCGAAAGCGCGACTACAATGCAGGAGGTTGCGGGTTCGATTCCCGCCGGGTGCAAGTATTTATGCTTATAAAATAAATATTTGTGTCCGGTCTGGGTGTCCTTCTATGTATAATATGTATGTATTTACAAAAGAAAAATAAATATAAGTATTATATCCGTTGTCTAGTCACCGTAACACAAGCTTAGTCGCTTACCACGGGGCTAGATGGCGCTGTGTGTTGTTCACAGAATTTATTTATTTATTTATTTATTCCCATTTTGTATCTTATATCTTTTACCAAAAGCTGAATATACCAGTTGAAGTCGCAGCATCGCCTCTCAATCCATCTGTTACTATTATAAAGCGGAAGAGTTTGTTTTTTTGTTTGTTTGTTTGAACGCGCTAATCTCAGGAACCACTGGTCCGATTTTAAAAATTCTTTCGGTGTTGGATAGTCCATTTATTGAGGATGGCTATAGGCTACTTTTGATCCCGATATTCCCACGGGATCGGGACTTATGCGGGTGAAACCGCGGGGAGCTGCTAGTACATAATATGCCGGTGCAGCCACTAAGGAAAACCAAAGTCAAATACCTATGTTTATTTATTCAGAACATGTGTAAATTACATGATCGCTTAGAAATGTCGAGATTTTAGTGTAGTTTCGGAACGCGCCCTCCGATGAGAAGAAACCACAAGAAACTCATGGGGTTTTTTTTTCGTCCCGTTCTACTAGGAACGCGTGCTATGTTTTAGATCCCTTCCTCAGATATTGCCACACAGTTTTGCCATTCCCAGCATAAAACGCTCAATTACATATCACATTTTCTTAAATTAATATTGTTTTGTTATTTTACATTACACGCGGTTTCACCCGTGTAAGTCCCAATCCCGTGGGAATATCGGGATCAAAAGTAGCCTATAGCCTTCCTCAATATATGGACTATCCAACACCGAAAGAATTTTTCAAATCGGACCAGTGGTTCCTGAGATTAGCGCGTTCAAACAAACAAACAAACTCTTCCGCTTTATAATAGTAAATAATAGACTAGCAGCTCCCTGCGGTTTCACCCGCATAAGTCCCGATCCAGTGGGAATGTAGGGATCAAAACACAGTTATGCCATTCCCAGCATAAAACGCTCAATTACATATCACATTTTCTTAAATTAATATTGTTTTGTTATTTTACATTACACGCGGTTTCACCCGTGTAAGTCCCAATCCCGTGGGAATATCGGGATCAAAAGTAGCCTATAGCCTTCCTCAATATATGGACTATCTAACACCGCAAGAATTTCTCAATTCGGACCAGCGGTTCCAGAGATTAGCGCGTTCAAACAAACAAACCCTTCCGCTCTATAATAGTAAAAATAGAAAACTAAATAGATAAAGATAATAATATATAGATAGAAGAAGATAAAAGATAGAACCTCCCCACCTCCTCACCTTATTATATAATTATAGATTAACTGTTTTGTAATGTAATTTCTCTTGTGTACTGAATAAATAAAATAAAATAAATAATAGATAGATAGAAGTTACTAGAACACAAAACAATTAAAGAAGAGTATGGAAGAATGACCAAAAATAAGGAAAAACTGCATTCAGACAAATCAGTATGAAATAAAAGTTATTTGCCCGCTCCTTTGAAAATATGAAAAAGCTAACAGTGCGGTGGCTGCGTCCGGAACTTTAAAGCTAGAAACAGACTGAGCCCACACGCGCAACGCACGCAACGCGTTACGATATCTGGACTCGTGAATTTGTATGAAATCCTCTGAGGAAACCCCATCACCCGCAACGTCTTCACGCGCGTCACACTCAAGGTTAAAATCCAGATCGGCAAGTGATGGTTGAGGAGGTAACACAAGCCGTTCGACGTGTAGGACCAATGTGCAGTGTTGCCAATTTATCGACTTTGTCGCGTAATCTAGAAACGACTTCTTCTAACGACTTCCAGAGTTCAAATAAACATTCGTTGATAGAGTTTATTGTGCTCTTTAATTGTTTATGTTTAGCGTTTGCTCATTAAGGCTAGGAACAGGCTGAGTTTCTTTTACATTGAGTGGTATTCCCCAAACGATTCTCTTTCTTTATATTTATTCCATGGACCCAATATCCTCTCTTGCCTATTTTTCTTTTGACGCGTAAATATTCTCCTAATCAGAAAACATCATTGTACACGACAACACCTGATTAAGTTACTTAGGAGTCTGACGTCATAACGCGTTTACGTTTACAATATGACGAGTGTGCACATGAAACTCTAAAAGCAAATAAAAGCAGGTAAAAGGAAGCAGCAGGTAAGCAGGTTAAATAGCAAAGGACTTTCATAATTTTTATCATCCAATATAATGTACCACTCTATTTAAAGTGAATAAATTATTTGATTTGATTTTGATTTTTGAACTCTCCCACGTTAAATAGTATGCGTTGCGTGCGTGGCGTTGTTAATTATCTTAAACTTTAAATTATCCTAAGTGTAGCAGAGGGGTCCCTTTCGTCTGCCATTAACTTTTTTGTCATAAACACGAAAAGCATAAAACTTTACGCATACCTACAATTTTAACGCATAATATTCATAAACTTACACATAACGCATAAACTTATTCGTCATAAAAAAAATATGGCACTCAAAACGTATAAAAATTTAAGGCATAATAATTTAATAAAAATATGGCACTTAATACTCAAAACGCAAAAAAATTAAGGCATAATAATTTTATGGCATAATACTCAAAACGCATAAAAATTAAGAACGCGGCGACTGTTACCATTTCCATACAAACTTATTACCAAAATAAATTATGAAAAATTTAGTTTTCTACCATAATATCGAATTATTCGGATTAAGATTTTACTTTTATAGGGTCCCCACTACAAGGTTTTCCAAAATATTCATTCGAAATGAAATAAAACTGAGAAACATTTTTTTCATTTTTACAGCGTAAATTACTAGTTTACATCCCGTTCGTTCGTAAGAAAATCGATGGTGACAGAAATACGGACAAGCAAGTGATCATGATCAATGATCATTGATCAAATGATCAAGGTACGGAGCATTCAAAGACTCTCGTCGAAGTTTTTGATAATCCACGTTGCTCCATTCACGGTCGCATTTTTGTTTTGGGATAACGAAACTCAAGCTTTAATTCTAGCAATGCAGGTTTGAAACGTACCCTTCCTTAATTTTGACATTGACTTGCCGATGGCGCCAAAGTCAGCTGTCTGTCTGTGCTTCGACTTCGTTGTTTTTGTTTGATCAATTTGCGTAAAATTATTTATTGCTGTATGGAAATAAGGATAAGTGTTGTATTTCACGAAAATGGATCTAATCGAATCCATCAAAAAAGACAAAGCGTACATAAAATCAAAACTAATCGTGAAAACTTGGGAAAAAGAATTCAAAACGAAACATGCGCGTATACCATCCAAATTCGACATCAAAGAAGCACCAGCGAAAATTAAATATGCATACAAGAAATATTTTCAATTAAAGAGTTCTGCTCTGGAGAATTCGTTATGCGTTATTGAATTTGAGGATGAAGATAATTTCGTAACTTCACCAAATTCCGGACCTACGCCTGAAGGCGCCAACTCCATTACCTTCGATGATGCCTTGAGCCCTAATTCTGACCAAATTCTTCAAAACTTACCTAGTGGGCAAGAGTTGGAGACACTACTTCAAGCACCAAAAGTGATTCACCTACCAAAACTGGCCCCTGCTAAAATTATTGAGAAAAGTCACCCATTTACAGAAAACCTATCAAAAAAGCTATTTCAAAATCGAAAGTTTACACTAAGAAACCCTCGGAAATTGTCCATGCCAAGAGAGCACTCAAGTAATGAAACTTTATCCCAAGAAGACAGTCAATTTAGTCAAATAAATCTTGATGCAAATAACCAGGATTTAACCAGTACACAATGTGACATGAATGACAGTATACCTTCATTACCAATCTTATTCACAAATCCACTTGAAAATATAAAAGTGAGACAAATCAATACAGCTTGGGTTGCGAGAGCTGCCGGCTTGAAACAACAGCAACCTGAGCAGTTAGATGATAATCCTGTTGCTGTGCCTAAGTTTGGCTTGGGAAATATAACCGTACCTACCCTAACTCAAACACAGCTCGAGCCTGTAGACACTAATAAGGAAGACAAGACAAACAGTGAATCTAAAGCTTGCGATTACGTTGAAAATAGTGAATCTGAAGGTGAATATATCGAACAAATCAAACCAGCACTAAAGAAACGAAAAATTGACAATGTTACAGTAGCGATTACTGAAAAAGGTTCTGAAAATGAAATCACTAAACCTAGTAGACGGAAAGGTCTTAGTAAAACAAGTAAGAAGAAGAGAAACAGCCCTCTCAAAAGCAAGAAACTGGAAGATCCAAATGTTTGTGACATTGAACCTCCAGATATCAAAGAATATATACCTTTTGGCATTGAAAAAGACCTGGTTCCACGCCACGCAGAAATATCAAATGTTTTAAAATCAATAAATGGTCCAAATAATAAAGATAGTAGTAATGTCCAAACAAATCATAATGCAGAAAAATTAGAATACAAAATTAAAAGTGGAACTTTGAATGAAAACTTTGTTCGTATTAATATTGAGAAAAAAGTTTTTGTGAGAGGGAAGAAGAACATCAACTTTTCAAAGTACAAAAAACAACAATGGAAGAATAAAAAGGCGTTACATGGAGGTATGGAATTCCCAGAAGCAGGGAAGATATCATGCTTCAAATGTGGTGATACTGGCCATATGGCCAGATATTGTAGAGCACATAAAGGAGAAACACTTCTACCTTTAGACAATTGCAAAGACAATGATGATAATATACCTACTCTCGATGATATGGCGAAGTTTGTTTCCCAAGAAATTGAAGAAGAAAAATCTGTAACTGAGCAACTAAGCGAAACATTATTTGAACCAACCCAAATACCAGAGTCATTCTTGAAGCTACTGGGAAATACTGAATGCAATGGTGAGTTAAAGCCATTATATTCTAGTTTAGATGCAGTAGATAGTAATATTTTAAATGAAGCTCTCCAAAAGTTTGGACATACACATTTCCGGCCAGGTCAAGAAACCGCTGTTCAGCGCATATTGTGTGGTTTATCAACATTGTTAATTTTATCTACGGGAGGTGGAAAATCATTGTGTTATCAACTTCCAGCATATTTGTACAGTAAATACAATAAGTGCATAACTTTAGTAATATCTCCACTGGTATCCTTGATGGAAGACCAAGTTTTAAATATGCCTGAATTTCTAAGAGCGGGATGTTTACACACCAATCAACCTCCAACGCAACGTCGTAAAATTATACAATGTTTAAAAGATGGAGAAATCAATATTCTACTTATTTCACCTGAAGCGTTAATATCTGGTGATAATTCTAGTGGATTTGCAGGGTTATTCAAATCTCTACCGCCTATTGCATTTGCGTGTATTGATGAAGCACATTGTGTATCACACTGGAGCCATAATTTTAGACCAAGTTATTTGATGATTTGTCGTGTTTTACGTGAAAAACTGAATGTTAATTGTATACTAGGTCTTACAGCAACAGCCAGTCAAACAACTATAAAAAGTGTGATCAGTCACATCAACATCCCTGATGATTTAGATGGAGTAATCACAAATCCTACATTACCAGATAATTTACTACTTTCTATGTCATTTGAAAAGGATAAAGATCGAGCATTAATATCCTATATTATATCTGAAAGAATTTGTAATTTTAGATCAATCATTGTTTATTGTATTAGAAGAGATGAATGTGAAAGAGTAGCAGCAGTCCTTCGATCATGTCTCCAAGAAACTGGAAAAAATAATATGGAGGTCAATACCAAAAAAAGAAAAAGAATGTCATATACAGCAGAGGCTTACCATGCTGGGATGTCTGCAGCTCAAAGAAAGAAAATTCAAAAGCATTTTATGGATGGTACTTTAAGAGTGATAGTAGCCACAGTAGCTTTTGGAATGGGTATTAATAAAGCAGATATAAGATGTATCATACATTACAATATGCCTAGTAGTTTCGAGTCATATGTCCAAGAAGTGGGCAGAGCAGGCCGTGATAGTCTTCCTGCAGAATGTCATGTGTTCATTAATAACACTAACAATGATATTGACGAGCTTTTAAAACATATTTATGCTAACTCTATAGATAGACCCACAATAAGAAAATTACTTTCAAAAGTGTTTGTTCCTTGTGATTGTGTTAAGTCAGAAGAGATGTCTAAAACAAATCATACTAATTGCAAAGGCCATGAAGTTGGTATACCAATAGATACTACAGTGGAACAGTTAGATGTTCCATCTGAAAACTTAGCTACTTTGCTCTGTTATGTAGAACTTCATGAAAAAAAATACATAAAGGTATTGAATAACGCATACATCATGTGCAAAATTTCTTCATATGGAGGACCACAAAAAATATTGGAGTCAGCGAAAACATGCCGACCGTTGGCTATGGCATATTTAATAGAGAGTAAAAAGGATCCTGATTTGCTTAAAAATAGCGTCTTCGAATTCAATGTTATAGAAGTTGCTGCCGCTATAGGATGGGAAAGTGGGATGACAAAATATCATTTGAAAAACTTGGAATGGATCACTGAAAATGGTTCTTCCAGAAGATCTTACCTAAAAGTAGAGTTCAATACATTAGGATTTAGAATAAAAGCAAGAGGAGATTTGACATCTTCCCAACTTGATAATGTATTGGATGACCTCCACGAGACTGTGCTATTTCAAGAAAAGGCTAAGTTGTACCAGTTAGAAGAATGCAGCAGAGCCTTTAAAACTTTAGGTAATTATTCTATAGAAAATTGTAGCTTATCATACGAAAATTTACTAGAAAAGTCGAATCAACTGAAGAGTATAATCAGAAATTATTTTGAAAGGGAAAATTGTTTTCCTAATCACATTCAGTTAGAAGAAAGACCTTTGGATGCTGAACGAGCAATAAATGACGTAAGAGCGCTGGTATACGCCTATAAAGATTGCACTTTTACTGGACGTAGTATAGCTAAAATATTTCAAGGTATATCTTCACCAAACTATCCTGCTATCGTCTGGGGGAAATGCAAATTTTGGAGAGCTCATTTGCATGAAGATTTTAGTGGACTTGTAAAACTAGCTACACAACAATTAATACAGATGAAATGAAACATCCTTAAATAGTAGTAACAATGATTTATTGAAGTCTTCTTTTGCTATAACAGCATTAATAAAATTATGAGGTACTTAATCAAATGCTAGTACAATGTAATATAGGATAGGAATTAATCTGTTCAGTTGTGGGCAAAATAGTTATTGTTTTTTTAAGCAAATGTTTAGTGTAAAAAGCAAATTCAGAAAAATGACAATTTTTAATCTAATTGATAGCTACATAGATAAATCATTTAATCAATCAAATAGTTTTATTTCAATCTAGGTAAAGACATTCAACATAACAATTTGTATAATATTTATAGGTAAGTTGTAAGTTCCTAATAAGCCCGCCACTGTACATAGATATTATTGTTTTCATTGACTGAGTACATACATTAAACCTTCAAATTATTAATTATATAATATTTGACCTAACATGTTGTTTTTTTTTTATATATAAACTTATCAATAAGCTAATAAACCGTCTAAGCTAGTGCGGTGTGTAAGTAGTTAGTAAGTCTTAGTAATGTAAAAAGTGTGGTCGTGTGGGTTACATTCGGCTTTCGTTGGATCGCAGTAGGTACATTAGTTAGACGGTGTAATAGTTACTTAGACCTTCACGTCAATACAGTAGAGTACAATACATAAGTACATATTATTATTTTTTACGTATCGTGGAATGGGGCGACTTTCAAACAGAGCGGGGCGAAATTAATGAGTAAGTACTTGATTTGTTGCTTTTGTTGCAAGATTGTTCTTGAAGGAGTTGTCGGGGCGTCTGATCGAGGCGACCGGTGATCCCAGAGCTGGTGGTTTTCTGTCTCAGCGAGTTAGTCTCGCTATTCAGAGAGGGAATGCCGCCAGCATCTTGGGGACCATGTCTCGGGAGGGTGTCATCGACGACTAGTTTTTTTCTTTTTAGATTTAAGTTTTAGTGTTGTTTGTATTTTTTTTTTCACCTTTTATATTGTTTTTCTATTTGTATGTTGTGTTTTATTGAATAAATGATAGCGCTTAGGCATACAAAGTAACACAGAGACCAATAATTATGTTTACAATAGGTAGGTACCTATTGCGTTGGGTTCCGTACAAGTGGTTTTTTTTCAAACGATGAGAAAATGATACGAAACTTTTTCTCGATCGACATAATATACCACGACACTCGTATGACCACTATCACCGCTATCATTGTTAGCGCCCCAACCAGATTTGATTCCGTTCGTCTAATAGTATCGTGCTGTACCACGATACCACAATTACCTACCGAACGGGCGTATAGTATAAACCACATGATCCTAAGAAGAGTAGGATCATGCATCTATATGTTCTAAGCAATGTGTATAATGCAGGAATTCTATACATTTCCTAGGTATTGTAAAGAATGCCGGGGTCGTCAAGGCAATGTGTGAAATGATATTGAATGTTCAAACTATTTTACACTTTACCTAGGAAATGTATGGAATACCTAGGCATTGTATAGAATGCCGGTTGACGCATAGGTAATGTATGTAACGTGTTTTTTTGCGTAGACAGCGTTTCGATTTTTATACATCACGCCTTTTTTATTTACAGAATAAGGCGCTGCGTGTAATCATGTTTTAACATTAACCTAACCTAACCAAGTCGGGGTGCTCCGTTTAGTTTTTCCGTGCTTTAGATAGTTAGATAGCAATTAGCAGGGGGTTTGGGGGGGTACTAATTCGAATAGGTATCTAATATTAAAATATTTACAGTTAAAATCCCGATGCTATCTAACTATCTAAAGCACGGAAAACTGGTTTATTCCACTTTGATCACCTGGGTGATATCACCCAGGTGATTTCAGTCGACATAAAAGTGTCCTCAAATCACCTTGGAATCATATCACCCAGGTGATTTCAGTCGACATAAGTAGTGTCCTATGATCACCTTGGAATTAAATCACCCAGGTGATCAAAGGCGACTTTTTATTTTCGTGTAGTGGACTTTTATCACCTACTATACCATGCTAATAAAAACTTTCAAATTAACACACAACATAATATTTAAATCAGTTTAATGATAATTACACAATTTTTATACATTACTTTAAGTCACTGGGTCTATTAGTTTAAATAGTATTGATTGTATGATATTATAATGTCTCAACATAAATAAAAAGTTATAATATAAGGGTTTCTTTTTACCTTTGTAGTACGGAACCATAAAAAGAACAATTATTAACTGTGGGTACAAACAAAACAAAATAAAGCTTTGAAAATCATCGCAACTTTTCGAGAAAATGGCCAATAGAAATGTAACCATTAACTAGTTCCATTTGACATTCTTCTATAAATATTTTGCGGTCTTTTGCAGGAGTCGTTTTCGATGTGGAAGAACACTCACCATGATCAATATTTAAATTTTGTTTTAAACGCAGCTCATAAAATAATGAGTCTTTTTTTAACGCATTAAGTAAATGAATAATATTAGCCTTACGACGAACCCTTCTAAAAAGTTTGTCGTTTGGTGACGCTCGCCTCACACTCGTAAGAATATCGAGATCAAAATTGGCCTATGTTACTCAGGGTGAATGAAGCTTTCTGTTGGTGAAAGAATTTTTGAAATCAGTCAAGTCGTTTTTGAGTTTATTCATTACAAGCATACAGACACACACACACACACAAATACAAACCGGTCTTCTTTAATAAGTGTAGATATGTCATCCACAAATGCTTTAATCGAAAATATTTAAAAACATAGCGTCATAAAACAAAAGCAACAATTTTTTCGTTTCTTGTAAGTCTAATTAAGTAGGTAATATTAAGTTGTGTGTTAATTTAAAAGTTTTATTAGCATTGTTTAGTAGGTGATAAAAGTCCACTACACGAAAATAAAAAGTCGCCTTAGATCACCTGGGTGATTTAATTCCAAGGTGATCATAGGACACTACTTATGTCGACTGAAATCACCTGGGTGATATCACCTGGGTGATATGATTCCAAGGTGATTTGAGGACACTATTATGTCGACTGAAATCACCTGGGTGATATCACCCAGGTGATCAAAGTGGAATAAACCGAAAAACTAAACGGAGCACCCCGACTTGGTTAGGTTAGGTTAATGTTAGAACATGATTACACGCAGCGCCTTATTCTGTAAATAAAAAAGGCGTGATATATAAAAATCGCACTGTATATGAATTAAATGTTATTAATGTTTTTATTCATAGTATTAGGCGCTTCGGCGACCGCTGCCGTCGTTCATTATACACATTGCCTGATGCGCTTCGGGCATTTTATACAATACCTAGGCAATGTATGAAATGAATCGTATTATACACATTGCCTGAACGTTTTAGGCAATGTATACAATGCCTAGGCATTCTATACAATGCCGGATTATACACATTGTCTATAACATATATACTATACGTCGGCAAAGGTATTTGGTATACGAGTGCGAGAAACATTATGTCGATCGAGAAAAAGTTTCGTACTTATCTGTTTCTCGTCGTTTGGAAAAAAAGAGACGGAACTCTTTCTCTTGATCGACAAAATGTTTCTCGTGCTCGTATGCTACCACTGCTGGTTTAGTTTGATTACAGGTAGGTAGGAACACTAGTCCTGCTTATAAAAGAATTCCCCCAGACGCAGCGCTGCAGTTGGCACACTATGTCATCTTATTAGTTTTATTACCCGGTTCAATCGATATTTTGTCTTCCAAATAAAATGGGCAATGCTGTTTTTCTAACAAATTGATATGGCTAAAAGAAAGTGTTTCGAAGTTCCTGTTCAGCGACTCTTTTCATGAAAAGCAGTTTTATATGCGACATTCTTTGTTAAAATGTAGATAATAATTCTTAAAAATAACGGTAATAGAAGAACCTCGTAATCTTATTGTACTTAGGTACATGTATATATTTACTTACATTCGTGTATAAAAAATATTTTAACATACTTCTAGGTAAGTCTACAAAATCAACAACAATTTACAATTTAATAAACCTACGTTTATTTAACCTAACAGTCTTTCTATGTCACAATCTATCTAATTTACCGTTATTTTTATTGAGCTTTCCTATAAAACCCTTAGGGTCTGGAGACAAAGAACTCCAGTGAGTTGATTCACACACATCTATGATGCGTTCACCACATTTCATTGGTATCGTTAATTCGTTTGCCTCTGACACACATGATCCTAAAATATTATAAAACTGTATACTTAGACTATCTATCCAGTCTATTAAATCTTTACTAATTCTTTTAACATTTGAATGAGAAACTTCGCTCAGCATATCTTTTTCATTTTGATCCGGGAAAAACATATGCTTGGGGTTGGCATACTGTTTGTAAGAGTTTTGGGAACCACTATGGATTATATTGGTTTCTTGATGACTAATTATTTTTCCCGAAAAGTATTTTAAAGGAGTAATAAAAAACTTAGTAGAAACTATCAAATTATTTTGCTGGAACAATCCAACTTTCCAAATTCCCGGTAAAACAGGCGATTTAAAAGTAGGTTTGATGAAGTTGGTAAGATTATTTTCATCAACATATATCTCATTAACGTCAGCTATAAAACCTGCAGGATCCAACCATATTACTGTAAAGTTATCTGTTTTCTTATCGATATTTTGAGTAAATTGATACAACAAAACTGGTTCAGAAAATGGACCTAATATATTAGCAAAGTTTCTGAAAGTTACTTCTTTTTGATCGTATTCTGAACTAACTCTGAATATCTTTATGGTCTCAACGAATTTATCATCATGATTCCAATCCAAATATTTTTTAGGTTTGTACCAAGTTTCTAATAATATTTCTTTGTCTTGGAAAACAGCTTTATGTAATATTAAGTTTCCTTTGTAGACGTCAGCATGATTATACATGTTGATTTCGACAATTTCTTCTGGAAGTATGTGACATCCTTCCTCAAGTAATATTTTCGCATTATGTCGTGAAATGCTCTCTGCATGTGTTAGTATCGCATCATCAGTGTTTGAAGTTAAATCGTCAATATTATAGATACTTTGCCAATATGACTCTAAATTCTCTAACAAATAGTGGTCTTCAAATCCTATATATTGCTCTACTCTATTTATAATCTCTTGGTTTATGATTGGCTCGAATTTTCTAGCAAAAAATAGCTGACGGTCTTGAGTATTCTGTATTCTCGGCCAGTCTTCAGGTTTGAAATCATTAGGGGAACATCCACACCAATCCACTACATGTTTGTATTGACACTTGCACCCAAGTTTTCTTTTCCAATTGGTAACATGTAGATTATTGTCAACGTAAGTGTTACAGAAGCGGGAATTTCTTAGAACAGTATGGAAATATGATTCCGCAGGTAAAAGCGTGTGTCTGAATATGACTTCAAGGCCAGAGAGTAGTTCGTCTTGTTTACCAACTACATACGAGACAAACTCGGGTGACAAAGCGATCCAGTCGCTTCCGCCATCGATTACTATACCTCTTGGTAATTTTCTTTCTCCAATACGCCACATATGAGTCTCACATTCAACAAATGTTTTGTCCAGCCCTTGTTTCTTAATAAACCTTTGAACTTCACGTCCATGTGACTTTACGAAGTTTAGACCTTTGTTAGCTGAAAGAAAACTTTCCAAGCTCTCCAAAGACTTGATAGGAAAGTCGCTTTCACTCAGATTAATAACGAAATCCCACTGCCATCCGAGGGCCATGAACTCAGTCATTGATGAAAGGAGCATTGTTAATAGTGATGCACCTCCCCAAATAGTTGAAAATCTTTTTGTAGCTAGTTTAATGTTGGGAAATTTTCTCTCTAAAATTGTTAATTTTCTGTGTAGATAATCTTGCCTCTGTAAAAAAAACAATTTTAAGTACATGGGCTAAACAAACAGAATAGGATGTCTTAAGTTCGCGTGCATATTTAGCATCTTTAGCAGTAATTTGTTGTAAGATCGGATGCGTACGCGGGATGCCGAAGATCGTGCGAAGTGGAGACGTAAAAGTAGGAAGGCGGACCCCGGGCTCTCGAGAGAGATGCAACCGGGAAAAACGCTCGGATGATGATGTTGTCAAACCTTACCAAGGTTTAAACCAACTAACAATTAAAACCAGTAAACATTAGTCTGAATGCGACTCTCATTCTATTCAATGTTTTCTGATTTTGTATAAATAATTTTTCAATCAATTTATTCAAAGCCATGACCATGTTGACATCTGTGGGGTGTCGGGTGATTACATGACTGCAATGCAGACAGAAGGTTGCGATTCCCAACGGGTGCAAGTATTTATGCTTAAAAATAAATATTTTTGTTTCTGGTCTGGGTGGCTCTCTATTACAATATGATAAAAAAATGATAAATGATAATGATAAATGATAATATTGCACGACGTTACACACAGCGCAATCTAGCCCCAAACTAAGCACTAGGCTTGTACTATGGGAACTAGACAACGGATATACTACATATTATACATTTTTTTTTTTGTAAATACATACATGTATTGTATGTATGTACAAAAGACAAATAAATATAAGTATATACCGTAACACTAGATGGCGCTGTGTGTTGTTCACAGTTTTTTATTTATTTAATGTGATGTTTATTTTTTTGGATATTAAGGTTTTACGTAACATAATAATATAAGTAGGTACTAGGTACATATAAATACTTACTACATCAACATGAATATAAAAATAGTGGCTACTCCTATATAAAGTATTAATCAGTCGATGGACTTGTCTTAGTGCGCGCCCATTTAGCGTCAATAGAAATACAATTTTTACTGGGTCTGTGGAACGAGAGACTACTGCTGGAGTCTGGGCAGTGAATTCTGAAACAATTGATTGCATCCATAAAAAATAGTAGTCATTTCAATTTCCTGACCAATCTAATAAGATTTGTTTTAGATTAGTCGTAATATTTTTTTACCATTAAACTTCTTACACATTTAAGTTCCTTATAAAATTATATGTGTAGGTAGGAGAATAAGTCAGTAGGTATTAAGGGACCGATGACGACTCGTAGCAGACGGACGCGAAAGGAGGTAGTCCGATACGGACGCCTTTAACTGTCATCAATCACATCACCTCCCGTGATCAAGCCAGTTTAAATTACTGGCGAAATATGAACATAAAAATACATTAAAACATGGTATACACCCCTTTTTAAAATTTGGGGGGCAGTATTGCCCCACCAAAGTGAGCCAGCAAAGCGAACGGAAACCTTTTCTCGAAATTGTTTATAGTAGGTAGGTATTACCCAAAATAGGCGCTCAGACGTCGATTTGCAAAAAAAAGACTGACAAACAAAAAGGTAGGTATTAATTAAACTTACTAGTTAGTCCAGTTTCAAAAACATTCATAGTGAAGTATCCCCCACAAGTTTCATCAGGTGCAGCTGGACAATTCATATCACAAGCACTGTCAGAGACTTTAAATGGCAATGTTGGTACATTTTCACCACAAAAGCATTCTGATCTGAAAGCAATGTTAAGGCAAATTAAATACATTTTATACTATATGTAGCCCAAATCTAAAGGGATATAGTTATGGTATCCTTTGCCTATAGTGAAAGATGACCAAGAGGGGTTTCTTGGTAGGATGTAAGGCTTCGGCCTCAGCTTGTTACAACTCATAGACCTAAGTCTTAGCGCAAGGCATCAAGTGTTCCAAATCATGGATCCATGCAGCTACCATGGACCACAGATTGGTTTTACTGCCATCTTTCTATCATCTTAGACCATATCATCACTTACCATCAGTTTGACTACTATCTCACCTATCGCTTATCTATCATTCATAAAAAATAAATGTAATAATTCAGCTTTGTTTGATTATGTTCCTAAAATATTAGTTAGGTGTATTTTAATGAGAAAAAGTGTAATAGCTATTATGGAAACTATAAAATAAACTTAATTTTAAGATGTATAAATTAGTTAATTATTTTTTTGTACTACCTATTATTTAATATTAAATTTGAGCAAATAATGAAAGTTTGGGATACTTACGCATATTGCACACCTGCGTAGGGAAATCCACCCTGAATACAAATATCTAAACAGCTCTTCCTCGAGTTAGTGTTTGCATAGTTACCATAGAACCCTGACAACAATCTCAACTTCTTCTCATCTGCATAACATCCAAGATATTTTCCATAATTCTTACCATCATGTGGACAAGAACTAGGCAAATTTTCAGGGTAAAAATGTCCTTCTTGTATCAGACAGGTTTTGTTCACAATAACATGTTTGCAATGCTGTGTTTTCGCTCGATGTATTGCTGAAACAGCTTCACGGCTGTGGATATCACAGGCCGGCTGAAAATCTAATTCTTCTACTCGTAAATGTGATCCAGCTTTGGACTGCTTGTTTGAAGCTAGATCTTCGTCGTCACTCAAACCATAATTACTTTTTCTTGCCGATACTTCCTCTTGGCGGCTGAGCGGTAATAATCCGTTTTTCTTCAAAAGATTATCATTCGAAGAAGGAAAAAACTTCAAAGCTATCAAGATTTGACTAAAAAATGCTATCAAAACTGATATTATTATACATTTTGTATATTTGTAACATATTCGTCGAAAAATAATCGCCATTTCACTATGTTTGATAAAAAGCACTACCACGATATAAAGTCGTAGGAAAAACAATAAAAGTTAAAAGCATTTCTGCATTTTTCTAGTAATTTTCTTGAGGAACTGATTTTTGTAGTAAAATAACCCCCACCCTTGCCCCACCCTCACTTTTTGCCTCTTGTCAACATGACAGTGACACTGACAATATGAAAAGATTGACCGACACGACATCATAGGATTGACGGTCGCACGGTCGCGGGGTCGAACCCACCCGGGCCCACCCTCGCCTTGGCGGGATGTCCCGAATTTTGTAATAGTTTTTTTTAAATTTAGAAATTTTAGGTGATCTACCTATTCGTAGATTTTTATTTGTGGATGCAAGTTTCTTACTATTCGATTGATCACAGAGTATAAATATGTACCTCCCTAGATTCAGGATCTGATGTATAAAATATTCTTCGACTACAACGCACTTCACAAGATAAAGATGTTTTTTACCTACTGTTCCAAGGTTCAAGTTGAGATTATTTATTATAGATAGATTTATTTAGCACTTTAATGGTTTAAACTGCCTTATCAAGTAAGAAACAATTATTGTTATTATATATTACAAAACGTTAGTAATTGTGTTGGTAGCATAAAGAAGATAGTAATTTAGTAATGTTAAAATTAATAAAACCCGGTAATATGTCTCATTTGAAACTTAGTACAAATAATGTCCGTGCAAAGAGTGATGGAAGATTGAAAGGAAAAGTTGCTATAGTAACTGCGTCCACTGATGGGTAAGTATCCTACACCTGCAATTAGAATTATATTTTATGTAGTTTATTAATATTAACAGCAGAGTTATAAAGCTTTTAAAGCCACCCATATTATATAGGTATCTAGTTGATAACTCAGTTTCATAGGCACTATGCACTAGGTACATTGCTGGTTTTTGAGACTACGGAAATACTGTATTTTTTACAACCTACCTTACATAGGTTCAAAGGTTAGTTCACTTAAATATACCTTTTTCGACGTGGGAATAGGTATATTATCGTAAGGTAGGAGGTATCTACAGACTTATCTTATTTCATTATCACATTATTATATCAGCATAAAATTCATAAATATTAAATAAACAAGCATTTAACTACAGCACAATATTACAGTTATGTAGGTAGGTATTCACTATTCAGTCACCAGAATTATTAAAAAAGTATCATACTAACTCGGAGTCGAAGTGTTCATTTAAAAGGAACATATATGTATAGGTCGTACTTGTACTATTTATGTATTTTGTGGCAGTACGTATTTTTATTTCAAATCCACCCATCCAATCCATCTCTACTGCGGGGGACAATAAAAGCGCGCGAATTCGCTAGCTTCGGACTACTCCCTCCTAACGTACCTAAGTCTGTTCCGAAGAGCCCGCCTCCTTCAAAAACCTGGGGACGAATTCTAAAATTAAACCATCTCAACATCGAAAACGCTTGCAATGAGCGGGGCTCTCGACTCGCGCGTAAATCGCGCTTTCTGCACAGGCTATAAGCATACATAGGGACAGACAGCGGGAAGAAACATCGTTTTATACTAATGTAGTGACGTAGATAATTTTGGCATTAATTAGATTATTACCTACCTACATTTTAATCAGGACTTTTTTATAGCATTGGATATGCCATCGCAAAAAAGTTGGGCGACGAAGGTGCTGCCGTGGTAATCAGTAGTAGGAAACAAGCAAACGTCGAGAACGCTGTAAAGAGTTTGCAAAACGATGGAATCAATGTTGAAGGTGTCGTGTGCCATGTCGGTAATGCTGAACAAAGACAGAAATTATTTGAAGTTGTAAGTCAATAACTATATGCATTAAAAATACGTAATATAGACAGGTCATAGTTAAGTAACTCTGGTCCGTTTTTGTTTCAGGCCAAAACTAAATTTGGAGGTTTGGACATACTTGTATCGAATGCCGCTGTTAATCCTGGAGTCGGACCCGTTCTCGATGTTCGTAGCTCTTCCAAAAACATAATAACCAAACTTAGCTTCGAAATATTCAATATTTCTGTTTCTTACAGATGGACGAGAAAGTATGGGATAAAATATTCGAAATTAACGTAAAATGTTCTTGGCTCCTGGCTAAAGAAGCTTATCCTGAACTGATTAAGAGAGGGGGAGGGAGTATCGTGTTCATATCGTCTATCGCTGCTTACGAACCCATGGAGGTAAGTTGTAACATCTAGGGCAGAAATAAAAATTCAAAAAAGTTGGGTCAAAGTATCCGCCGATTGGTGCTTTACCAGCATAAAACTATCACGTCGCAAACGAAAACGGCAATATTGTGAAATTTACAACAACAATTTAACCAACAACCTCAAAAATATATTTGTCTGCAACATCTAGTTCTAAATTGAGATAAATAGAACGAAACAGAGAGAGAGAGTGCTTTGTTTGTTAAAGTTGGGAGATAATAAAGTCCAATCTATTTAAGTAAGTGTATAAAATTCAATGTCCCGCCTGACTGATTTATATATCGACGCAGAGCCCAAACTGCTGGTCCTCGAGACATGTTTGGTTGGAGGGTAACTGGGTGTGTTTTTTGTACTATGGATCCTATAAAGACACACCACAAAAAAACACACGTTGATATAGAAGTCAATCTGGACCCTAAGAAAAGGATTTTGGAAAATGACGCGGGATCGGGAATCACCCAGGTGGAACCGCGGCTCTCTGCTAGCAACCAATATAGTCTCGTATTCTTTATTAAGTTGGGTAATAGATAACGTCAGTCTAGTTTTTGTTACAGCCTTTAGGTACCTACGGCATCAGCAAGACTGCACTTTTGGGCTTGACTAAGGCCATTGCAAAGGAAACAACCCATGACAATATTAGAGTCAATGGCGTTGCTCCCGGGGTTGTGGCTACGAAATTTGCTGCTGCAGTAAGTTTGTCATTTTTTTTTAACATACTATTTTTATTGCTCAAAGCAATCTTCTAGAAGTACCACGGACGTTCTAATAGAATTCACCGTTTTGCTTGGGTTAGCGTACCCCTGTGGCGCACTCGCCCGACAAGTGAGGGGCAAGGGTTCAAATCCTGTCACGGGAGGGAAATTTGTTGATGCATTTCTCCTTGTATTTTAAATATTTAGGATTTTTTTTTTCGCCTAAGATTTCGATGAACCATAGGTACCATTAATGTTTTATATAAACATTTTGTTTCAGATAACAGAATCAGAGGCGGCGAGAGAAAGTAGTTTGAGTAAGATACCAATGCAGAGGTTTGGAAAACCTTCAGAAATTGCAAATGCAGTTTCGTTTTTAGTTTCTGATGAAGCTAGTTATATCACTGGTGAAACTTTAGTAGTGGCTGGAGGAGTAAATTGTCATCTTTAAGTCATTGATTGATTAATAAAGTCATACAATAGTAAGACCAAAATATAAGGAGAAATAAGGGTGCTAGGTTTAATCTACAATCTACTGTTTTATCTATCTACTGATTTTGTACTAAAATCTTTACAATAAAAACAAAGTTGTTACTTACAAGTTTATTTTCATTCTCACTCATCATCTGAATCTAATAAGTCAGTTTTTTGTAAACCCATTGTTCTTAATAAATTACTAGAAGGACCGGTCGACGCCTTTTCCTCTTTCATACTTTGTACAATATTCTTTAATATAGATTCGTCATTAACTGTATTATCTTTATGTCCTTCTAATTTAGCTTTAAGTTCATCTTCTAATGCTGTATCGCTATCGACATCATCTGAGTCGAGCATATTTTCATCACTAAATTCATCATTTTCGTCATTTTGTAGTTCGTCTTCATTACCAGCTATCAGTTTTAGCATTTTCTCTATGCAATTAGCAAATTGGTCTGAATCGAAGTCTATGTTGTTATCCAAGCTTTCTGTTTCCCCTGGCTCTATGCCTTCTAGATCAGATGTTTTCTTCAAAAAATTCGTTAGTTCTGCAGTGATGTTTTGTGGAGAAATGATATCATCCTTTTTAAATTTTGATGTTTTGCCGTAACGGGTGTTTAACATGTCATTCAATTGGTCTGGATGTATTTTCAACCAATCTTCATTATCATCTTCAAGTTCATTCTCTGTTGTTGCATCATTATTAAGTGTTTCAATCAAGCTCAAATATTCCGCTGAAGTCTCTATTTCGGCAATATTTAAACAAACATTTGTTTTAAGTGGACACTCTATTGAAGAATAATACTGATTGGCTTGTTCTAACAACTTTTTATAATCTTGGGAGCCTTCAATGTTATGCTTAAAATATCCATTATCTTTTAAGCTTTTCATAAATTTCTGGTATTCTTTAGATGAATGTACATCTCTCGTGGCGCTCATTATAATTTGGTAACCATAAAACAACTTTTGTCCTAAACTGTGTCTTTTATCATCTTTAATTATTTTCTTTGATCTAATTAATTTAGAATGCAATAGCATCGCATAAAGACATTTGGTGAACTTTACTTTCATCAAAACACTTTTATCAAAGTCCACAGTTTTACATGCTTTTTCGTCAATCACATCCCTTTGACAATATGTGGTAACAAGTGGTGCTATAAGTTCTGGTTTTAGCTTTAGTAATGATGCTAATCCAACAGGCAGTTCTACAACTGCATGATGTACGTTATTTGCCATTTTTTCTGCATAATCACCTATTCTATCAGATATGGAATTTTCTATTTCAGTAGAAGCTAAAGTCGCTTCAGTATTGTTAGCTATGTGATGTAGAGCATCATTTATCTTTATTTCAACATCTAAATCAATTACGTTTGGCGGAATAAGGTGGATGTGGCCTCTGTAAATAAATACCTGCAACAAAGGAATTTTATTTATTAAGAGCCTAAACTGTCCCATGCAGGGCAAAGGCCTCTCTACCTTCAATTTTTGGTGGTCTAGGGCTATTGTTGAACAACACTTTTAAAGAATCAAAATCGTCCCACCATCAACATATAATAAATTTAAAACTTGTCTGATGCCTCAGGTTGGAACTACCTACAGATGGACGTTGAAAAAACATGCATGAAATTAAAAGTCCTCACTCGATTTTCTGTATTGTCTGGACTCGCCCATGATGGTAGATAATTAGCTGCTTCTATAAGAAGGAAGTCCCCATCACTATCCTTGAGCTGAACAATCACGTCTTTAAAATGTTTAGTTAATTCCAAGACCATGTAAACAATAAACCATTCATCTTCAATATTGTCACCAAAACTTGTTGTACTTGTAAGGTGAACTGGATATTCTGAAAATAATAAAGATGCTCTTCAGCTTTTACATTGATGACCTAATCCTATCTTCTATATTACATTTTTGTATCATAATAAGTATTACACCAAGTCCTTATTTTAAAAAAATATCTGTAGTAGTGTGGCTATTGTTTTGTTCTCAGGTCACGCTAAGACCTTTAACTTAGCCTAACAACTGCTATAAGAGATAACAACTAGAGTTATATTATAAATTAAATAGTTCCAGCTATTTATAATGTGTCCATTTACCAATTAGTACTAGCTACACCCATGCTAAGTTAGTTCAACACTTTAACACCACATAAGTTCTGATCCTGTGGGAATATCTGAATAAAAAGTGTATGTGTTAATCCCAATTTCCAGCTATCTGCATACCAAGTTTTATCCCCATCTGTTCAGTAGTTTTTGCGTGAAGGATTAACAATCATAACTTGTTTCCTTGTACACAAACTTTCACTTTATAATATCTTACATCCTTCTTTTACACATCTGACATTCGCTAGCACTATCCCTGTCACTCTTATTTTGTTACAATAGTAGGTACAGACAGACTTGAGTTAATCCTTAGACATGCTAGCTCCTATAAACTCCAATGAGAATCTTGTCTCACTTTTATGCAAACCCTGCAAGTAAAGTACCAGTACTTTAGTGGAGTAATATTTAACACATCGTGTTTACCTTTTGTATGATCGAGACATATCGCAGATAGTACTTTAAACTCTTCCTTGTGCCAAATATATCCCTGGGATAGGTCCTGTACAGTTTTGTTGATACTTTTCTGTAAATCTTCAAGCGATCTCGATTGTAGTTGTACCGGGAAGATCAAGCATTCCACCGTGTCTTCGCTTCCAGGCAACATATTTTAGATCTGGCTAATTTTCAATGGTAAACAAGAACGTAATGAAATCACAGACCAAAAAAGAGATAATAGATGAAATGAAAACCGCAACATAACCTCAATCTCGGAAAATAAAACAAAAGTGTGGCCAAATATATAAAATAAAAATCTACAATTAATTGATACTGTCTGTATTGTATTGTATTGACTGTGCTCAATCATATAAACAGGTTATTTATATCTATCCAAAACAGAGGTATGTGTGGGAATCAAACAATCTCCAACAACTTACAGCAATTTTTGCAGGCATAATTTAGTTTTTGGGTTAATGTAAATATTATAAAATTATTTAAAAAAAAGCAAGTACCTATTGTAACTTATATTTTTAAGCATTATGACAACACTAACGTATCAGTTAAAAATATGACATTGACAGTAAACTAATTATGACAGCATTGACATTTTTTCTTTGCGAATGGGAAAACTTGTGTGAAGTCGTACAAGAAAAACGGAAAATCATATTTTTCTAGTAATTTCCTTCTTTTTTTAGTAATCTTAGTAATTACTTTGTGTTTTCTTTTCATTTCTAATGTCTAGTTTGTTATCCATATGCGAATATCAATCAGATTCGGAAGAAAACGAGGACTGTGAAGTCAAGGCAAAGTGAGGACAACATGATTAAAAATAACTTCTTTCCATTTAAGTCCAGTGTTTCTTCACATTGATCTAACTTTCAAATTTCAGGCTAAAATTACCAGCTCCAGATTTAAGCAAAGTGAGCGTTGTGCCAACCGATGCCCATGTTGACGATCCTCAGCTTCACGGAGGTCGTGCCCGCTCGTTCGCACACGTGAGAGGAAATTGGGCTACGTATGTTTTTGTCAAATGTAAGACTTTATCTTAGACTAGCAGTAGGTATCCCGCATAAGTTCAGATCCCGGGGGAATTTTCAAAATCCTACCTTAGTGGATCCTACACGATCTTCGTGAGAAGTGGAGACGTAAAAGTAGGAAAGTGGACCCCAGACTCTCGAGAGGGATGCCTCCGGGAACATCGCTCAGATGATGATGAATGGATGCCTACATCGTATAAAGAACACACTCCAATTTTCATTTGTCTGCTATCGGCGGCTTAGGCTTAGTCAAAGCATTTTTTAGATATTTATTCCAAACCAAGACCTTTGGAATGCAATTCTCACTAGTGGATATCTTCCACTAGCTAGACCAATACTGCTTCACATGCAAATGGCCCTAAGTGAAAGGAAACCATAATAGTGAAACAATCATTTTACAGGCACAGACATTGAATATTCTACACTCAATTTCAGATACTTAGACCAAAAATGTAAATAAAGAACTGTCAACTAAAAAGTAAATAAAGAGCTGTCACTTTCAAATAAATCTTTGGAATTTTTGTTAACATTTTTGATCTAAGTTTCTAAAATAGGGTATAAGTAGTATAGCCTTAGACTGTGCTACAGCATGTCTTTTCCATAATTGAGTGAGACAATATGAAACATTAGAATATCTAATGTATTCATTTAATATTCTAATAAATAGATTAGCTTGAACCACCTTATTTTATGAGCATTCAAGAGGCTTGTTTTCCAGCTAACTCTTGACTTTCAGACCCCGCTGAAGACATCTTGAATACATTTCTCGATAATCTTGAGAAAATACTTTTATCCCGAAATCAACACTGGGAACGGTGTAGCGATATCCACATAAGTTTGTCAAGAACATTCACTTTGCAGTATCATTTAATTGTACCATTTACAAAATATCTGCAAGAAGCTGTTAATAAAGAAGAGAGGTATTTGTTTTTGTTTACTTGTCAGAATTGTTTTGCACATATTACCAGCAGCAGCACAAAAATAAGTCAAGTAGGATACTCAGGAAACACAATACTCACTCATGCTAATTTACTGATCTTCATATTTCCATGAGGATATCTCTGTACTAAAATAATGAGGGTATAGGAAATTAATAGTAAGTGGATGTTTGACCACTACTTTACATGATGATCATGTGGTCTGAGATGTAGCACACTCCCCTAGATTAAAGGTTTAGCAATATCCAGCTGATTTTCTTACTTATTGTCTCTGTTTTTTTTTTCTATATTTCTTATAGGACTATTTGAAATCAAGTCTTATTATTTCAGTTTTGAGCTAGAATTTTCTGGGCTAAATGTTTATATCAATGATGAGAAAACAAGGACTTTTATAGCTTTAGATGTGGACCACTACAGCCAACGCTACTTAATTGCACTTACAAAGAACATTGATACAATTTTAAACGACTATAAATTGCCCAAGTTTTATGAGGTATGTATAATAGATGTTTTGCAGCAGTATCCAAAGGTCTAAGGTAGGCACCTATTTTTAAATATTTTATGTTTTCAGGACCCTTCGTATCACATGAGTTTGTTTTGGATAAACAGCGACAAAAAAGTAGAAGCTATAACAATTTTAGAAGAATTGGCAGACATCATCTCATCAGAAATCAAGAAAGTCCTTCGAATTAGTTTTGTGGACAGAGTATATTGCAAGTCTGGTAACAAACATTTCCAATATTTTTTAGATTAAAATGGGAGATCAATTTTACAATAATTTTTCAAGAAATTCAAATAACAAGCAATCAATTAAAGTGTACATAAATCCTAATTATAATAGACAAACGGACAATACTCCGAAACAATCAACCACTATGTATGTAAATCCCAATTTTCGCCAAATACCTTCGGCACCACATAATTATAATGACAATGCAAGAACAAGAATTTATTTAAATCCCAATTTTATGAGAAACAGTGCGCCTAACCAGGCGAATCAAATTATTGTAGATAACTATACAAGACCAGTACAGGTGCCGGCAAATATCTTGAAAAATACTGACGTGGAAAAATCGACTTCTGCGCAATCGCCATTTTTTTCAAGATGTTTGCCGGCACCTGTAACCACTTTAGTACCTGATGTTCCTAATTTTACTAACAATTATCAGAAATCAAATGTTTTAATAACTAGACCAGCTACAGCCATGGGAAAGCCAGCAATGACCACACAAATTACCAAGTCTCGCTACTGCTTAGTAAATAAACATGAGCATAAAATAAAACCTACTTTCAATTTAGCAGTCAATTCTGAAAAAATAAATGAACCAAAAGTACAATCAAATACAGTTCGTGTAAACAAGTACAAATCAGTGTCAATCAGTGATGTTAAAACGAAGCTCTCTGTTGAGAAGAATGTGGTCAATAACACTGCAGCTTCTATTTCAACTTCCACCAACAACTCATCTCGGTATAAAGGTAGAATAAAGCCTATTTCACGAAATACGCCTAATAGATTTAACTTAGTAAAACACAGTACAGTCCAAATAAACTCGCCATCAATATTTAAATTTAGATCAAATTCATTGAATAAAAGTATCAAAATATTAACTGCTCGAAAGAAGGTTTTAAAAGGTGCTCTAAAGAAAAACAATATTCCATGTCCTTTATTCAAAAAATTTGGTAAATGTTTGAGAAAAAATCGTGGTCACTGTGAATATCTTCATGATAAAAAGCATGTTTCGATCTGCCGTAAGTTTTTAAAAGGAATATGTCACGATGAACATTGTTTGCTCTCTCATGACCTTACTGATAAGAAGATGCCAACATGTTATTTTTATTTGCAAGGTGCTTGTATGAATGAAAATTGTCCTTATCTTCATGTGAAACTAAATGACAAGGCAAATGTTTGCCAAGACTTTCTGAAGGGTTACTGCGAAAAGGGGGACAAGTGCCTGAATCGGCATGTTAACTTAAAACCTGGTAAAGAACTAAATCCAAATAAGAAAATTGTGAGAAGATTGTCCACAGCTAAATTCAAAGTCAATGCAAAAAGGAAAAGTCCTAAGAAGGATGTACCTTTAAGTAAAACACCCTTACAAAGAGAATCAAAACGTGGGAGTGATAATGATAAGAGATATTTTGTAGACAGTGTTGAGATGGATGCTGAAAACTATGATGTGATAAAACCAACTCGTTGTAAATTGGGCATTTTACCATCCTTTATTCAATTATGATTAGACTTAGTTATCTATAGACTTGTAATAAATACTCAGTGTACTTATAGATGATCATTGTATATTTGACAAGTATTTTTAATTTGGTTAATAAAATAAATTATCTCAAAATAGCTTCCGTATTTTATTAATTATGAAAAACTCAAAACAATTGTATTAAGTTGAACATAACGTTACTACTATTTGGATATTTTTATAAATAATAAATAAAAATCAGTAAACATAAAGACGTAAAAACATAGTTAGAAAAACTGATTCTGTATTCTGCTGATATTCTATTTCATTTTAGGCAGTTGTTTTGTTATTTATGATGACATTTTATAATTATATTATATTATGCATTTTACATTAATTATTATATAAAATTATATAAAATATCGCTCATAGACCGAATTAACAAAAACAACAAAGCTACATGTAATAATTAACAAAACATGATTGCAACAAATACGCAAACTCATTGACACATTAATGTTCCCTAAGTTCATACAACATACATTACCTATGCATTTTCTTTTCCAGTCAGAATCATTCTTCACTAAGCAATACTCTGTTACATTTTCCCTGCCTTGCATAAGTTGTTTAAGTTCACAAGTTAATGCAATCATAATAATTTTGCTTTCTTTACGACGTTTTTAAGTGCAGCTGTACAGTGTGCAAAAATGACATGAAACTATACATGGCATTTTTGTCAACCAACTTATTTAAACCACTTGGGAACTTTACTGCCTGATGTTGATGCCGTCTGCTTTTGATCTGGCACTTTATCTAATTTTCTTCGGCTGGGTGCTCTAAAATGAAAAAAAAAAGTTAACTTACCTATATTTATCATAGAAATGAACCTTGGAAGCGCCTTGTTCAATATAACAAAACGGTGACATTTATTTAACGTTTTCTTATCTTTTTTCGCTCTTACGATGACATATTGAGTCATATTATATGTCATTAATAATGACTAATTATGACATAGAAAACACATCGTCTACTTCAAAAACTCAAGGTAATTTACCCTAAATTACCTTGAGTTTTTGTAGCCATGAAAAATGAAAGACCAAAAACTACTTATTTATGTATGACACATCAGCATCACTGGTATGCACAGTACAGGTAAAAGATTTAAAGTAGATAGGTTTGTATTAAAAAAAAATATAAATATAAAATAAATATAAATATTGCACGACGTTACACACAGCGCAATCTAGCCCCAAACTAAGCACTAGGCTTGTACTATGGGTACTAGACAACGGAAATACTACATATTATACTTTTTTTTTTGTAAATACATACATATGATACATAGAAAACACTGAATATCCCATGTCTTCGGACCGTGGTGAGTCCTAGGCCATGTTGGTTTCCTCACGATGTTTTTCCTTCACCGTAAGAGCGATATTATTAGCGCACATACCTTTTTCTTAAAGAAAAAGACATTGGTGCGCGGTCGGTCTGGATTCGAACCCACGACTCTCAGAATATAAGCCGGGGTATCTACCACTAGACCAACACCGTAAAAGTGAAAGTTTGGTTTGATAATATTTCTAGTAGATTATGCCTAGCCTATAGCAATAAAAAATCAAATAACGAAATATTTAGGACTGTATGTTTTACTTCTCACCTGTATTTGGACGCCAGAATGCTTGCAGCATCACTAGTAGTTTTCTTTGTGTAGATTTCTTCCTTCAAATATGTTTGTTCCCCACCTTCTTCATTCCATTTAAAATGCATGAGAACACAAGGAACAAACTTTGCCTCTACCAAAGTCATTTTCACATCCAAATTGCCTTGCAGAGGGGTAGTAACTGAAAAAACAAATAAAATTAGGAAATAGTTAATACTGCAACTAGACTTGTACAACATGGGCACTAGACAACGGATATACTACATACAATACTTCTTTTTCTAAATACATACATGTAGAACACAATTAGAACAAGAAACAAGTCTTTATGGTCAACATAAATACTTGTCCCCGGCGCGGAAATCGAACCCGCAACCTTCTGCGTTGCACCGGGTATTTTCCCGACGCGACGCGCCACAGAGGTCGTTAAATAGACGTAACAGTAGTGTCAGCGCTGCAGCAGCTTTATATATTTATTTCGCGTAAAAGGAATATGGAATATGTTTACTTTAAGACATTAGTAATGTACTACAAGTACTACTCGTAGTACATAATATCTCAATGATTGTAACTTATAAACGTTTTAAATTCAGACGATTTATTAACATAGTTACATTTTTTCGGGCCTTTATCGCGTATTATTATTTCATTTTCTTATCTCGACGTTTCAACGATGTTACAATGGTCTTGGTGGCGAGGGGACAAGACCATGGTAACATGGTTGAAACATCGAGGTAAGAAAATAAATAATAACACGTTATACGCGATAAGGACCCGGGAAAATGTAACGATTGTAACTTACATATGTGAAACTCTTTGTGTGGGGTACTCAAATGTTCCTTGACAAAATTGTGGACATCTTCAATGGTGTTTGTTGGTTGAAATACTCCTTGAAGAATTATGCCATCGGGGAATTTAACTCTTACAACCACATTCTTATATACAGACAGTTGAGTGCTGGATGACTGGAAAAAAAAGATGAGGATATAAATAAAAAAACCGTTTTAGTCCGATTTACCTATTGATCTCAACCTTAAGAGGACAGTCTCCATTCTCTTTCTCCATACAAACGTAGTCGACTTTTTCCTCCCTGGATAAAGACATTAGAGCAAATATGATTTTTTTCATTTTCTAATTAGAATAATAATAAAAAATAATAACACACGCGACTTCCCGAGTGCTCTAGGAGGAAATCACCGTTCCTCTCCTCCGGCTTGTCTTAGTTGGCTGGTTCGAGTGAACACTGACGAGGAAGCAGTCCTCCGCCTCTGGCTTACCTACACCGGCTGGTCAGAGTGGAGTCGCGAGAGCAGAAATGCTCGGAGGATGGACACCTCACGTCAGTGATGAGTTGGCCCGCTCTCTGGCATACCAGTGATGACTTAAAATCCAGGGAGGTATCTCCATCCTTCAGCCACTCACGCCCCTATTGCTCCCTTGCTGTAATTTGCTCAGCTGATTAGGGGGCCCAGTTTGTGAGTTGGCGAGTCTCCGTCTGCCATTTTTACGTGTTTATTGGACATTGTTACGGCAGGCGCCATAGTCACCATAGTTCCCCCAGTAGCTAATCCACTACCATCACATCACTTATAGCCCATGTTGTTTTCATCCGTAGATTTCTCAATAGTTCTATCCGGTCCGGTGGTTGTCCTTGGCTGCATTTTATAGTGCATACAGGGATAATCGCCGGCTTGGAAGATGCATAGTCATGACAGATATAGGTTTCATGACATAAACATATTTGCTATAATGTCTTTATCTAGGGAGGAAAAAGTCGACTACGCTTGTATGAATAAAGAGAATGGAGACTGTCCTCTTAAGAGTAGATATGACATCAGAAGGAAGACAGTTGTAAAGAACCACTGCGGTATCGCTACCGCAAACGCAATGGTGTTTTTGATGTTTTAATCATTCATTCATCGACTTATCTCAACGCCCACACTAATGCTCATTTTATTTTTACAATAGACGTAACAATAATGTCAGCGCTGCAGGGGCTTTTTATATAAATTTCGCGTGAAAAGAACATAGTATATGTTTGAGACATTACCTCTAGTACTAGTAAATAATATCTCAATCTATATCAATAAAATGCTTTGTCCTGACTGACTGATCAAGCACAGCCTCAACCGCTGATAGTAGAGAGCTGAAATTTGGAAAGTGTGTTCTTTATAATAATATGATGTAGGCATCGGAGAAAAAAGGCTTTTTCGAAATTCCTAAGGGATTTAGGCTTAGAACGCACTGCAATAAAACGCAAGCGGTTTACGAATAGCTGAAAACGCTGAACCGCGTATCAACACGCAAAATCAGTCGCTTAAAAAAACGTTAATGCTGCGTGGGCTTGTAAAGCTGTGTTTCATTTTTTTGCCGTTTCAGACCTAACGGGAAAACGCAGGCGTTTAATCGCAGTGCGTACACGTTCTTACGCAGGTGAAAACGCGGCACAACAGCTAATGTATAGTATATACCTGACTGTCAAGTTCCTGCTTCTTACTAGAAGTGATTAATGGTGCATTTTCTAATGAAATCCGTTGTTGCTGAATATCACGGTACAATTTACGAATTTCCTCTATAGATAATTCATAGAACTCATCTGGTAAATCATCTAATTCATCTTGCACTTCTTCCGGCTGCATGTATGCTATGGCCTTTTGTGTTCCCAACTGTAACAGTAAATAGAATTTATTTTACCGTATCACTCCAACACTAGATGGCGCCAATGGTAAAAATACATCGCGGTATTGTTGCGTCACGTAAAGATCACGTTTGTTGTATGGGTAAATTAAATATTTGTTTTATTTTGTTTTGTAGTTATAGCGGCTACAGAAATACATCATCATGTAAATTTCAACTGTTTAGCTATAACGGTTCATGAGATACAGCCTGGTGATAGATGGACAGCAGAGTTTCAGTAATAGGGTCTGGGTTTTACCCTTTGAGTACAGAACCCTAAAACAGTATAAGCACTGAGATTCCAACTACTAGGTAAACCTATAAATTATAGTTAAAGGAGCATAAGAGATTTTACTCACAAACATAACTTCTTTCTCAATGTTTAGGCGCCTTTCCAACTGTTCTTCTGTCATTGAAGTGTTTGATGATGAACTAGATTTCACATTAAAGTGACAGTGCTTTTCATCTGACTTTGGTGGTCTTGGTTCTTTAAAAACACTTGTTGGTTTTGGCTCTTCAAAGTCCATAGGTGTTGGTTCTTGCTCTTCAGGTGTTGGTTTTTGCTCTTCAGGTTTTGTGATACCTTTCTCATGTTTAATAAGAGCTATAGGATTAAATCCTTTGCTGGATGGCCCTGGTGCTTCGGAATATCCAACTGTTTCCTGTGCAGGTTTAGGTGGAGGTTCAGAGAAGGGTCTTCTGTAAACTGCTGACACATTTGCTTGTCTGTGAAAGTTAAATTATGCATAGAAATATTTTAAAGAAAAATACTTCCGCAAAAACACAACGCACGATAGACGCAGGGCGGGATTCGAACCGAGTACCGGCGTCGGTACTCGGTTCCAATCCTGGGCTAAGTGGCGAGAGGTAACTGGTGTCATCTGTGACCCCAAAATGCCGGTTAAACTGAAAGGACAGGTCTTTAAAACGATCATTAGACATGTCCTTTTGTATGGTAGTGAGGCGTGGCCAGTGCTTGAGTGACATAAGCAGAAGCTGCATGTCACGGAGATGAAGATGCTGCGCTGGATGTGTGGAGTGACGCGAAAAGACCGCGTCAGAAACACCCGCATCAGGGGCAGCCTTCATGTCCGAGACATTGCAGACAAATTGCAAGAATACCGCTTACGGTGGTACGGCCACGTTCTACGAAAACCGGCTAGATTGTTTTTAACAACAGTTGTGATGCCGATGCCGTGATGCCGAAGGGTCGATAGGCGGGGATGGACGGTAGTGATCCTGTCTATGTGACTGGGTCCAAAATTCCAAGTCAGTGAGTTTAGTTATAGACCCCATATAAATCAGCCTTATTTACATTTCTATAGAATAGACTGGATCATTCATTCATTATACAGCACAAGCAAGTTTTATTAATGCTGTTTATGGTGCAATAATGCTCAGGACATTATAAATTAGGGTAGGCTTGCCCAAAAGAAAGACTGTTCAATATGTCTGAAGCTAACAAAGCCTATTTTCAATACTTACAATAATAGTATAATATTATGATTACTCACATGGCTTCCTCTGCTTTGTTTAACAATCTGAGAATAGCTCTGCCTTTGATCAAGCCGAGGTGCCGGAGTGTTTTCTCTCTAAGTGCTAACACCCCAATCACTTCTTGACGCATGTACAAAATAGATGGATTGATAAGTGAATTTAATTCAGATGGGGCTAATGACGTTATTAAATCAAACAATGATGTGCTGGGAGCAAAATCTGCTGTCCTCCTTTCCCCTGGAATAATAATAAATTAATTAAATAAATGAATGAGATAATAAATTATCAGGGTTCCTCTTTTACCTTTTGAGCTACAGTACCCTAAAAATAAGAAATTGAACTCATTTTTCAGTGTCAATAATGTTTGCTTTTAGTATTTTAGCATTTTTTAAAACTCTATTTTTATGCACTTTACAGTGAAATTAAATGAAATTATAAGTGCCCCTGGTAGAGAATTAAAAAAGCAGGAAACAAAATTACAGCATATTGATTTAGCATGTTGACAGAACTGCTATAGATATAGATTATTTTAATTATACAGGGTGGTCCAACTAGTGACGTCAATAAACTCTTTTTAGATTCCTCACACCTGGGGGTATCCGAAAATACCCCATGTATGTTCAGCGATTTTTTGTAGTTTAGGAGTTATGGCCTTTTTTCTCATTTTTCTACTAAAATGCGACCACTGACACCTATTTGCTCATACTGACTGCAATAATTGAGATAATTGGCTGATTTCTTTTCAAATGTGGAGCTGAATAATAGGGTCATGTTACCTGTTACAAAAAAAAGGCGTGACACTAACCAAACTGTTACAAATTAAAAAAGAATTTCATAAAGTGAGCGTTGATAAAACGCTATAAACTCTTTAAAGAGCAATTAAAAGAAAAACTCGCCTAATATTTTTTTTCCAAACCAACTTCAAAAACTTCCTTGCGTCATCATTAGCTATCTACCCTATTATTTTTTTTGGTCTATCATTAGAGAATCATAGCATAAATTTTATTTTAAAATTCTTTGGTCGAAAATTCTCTCACTCGTCTTACTTAAACCTGAAGGGAAACTCCCGGCCTAATCTAATAACATAAAAACATATTTGTTCCTATTTTATTTAATACATTTATTTGTACAAATCTTAATTAAGATTTGTGCGGAAGATTTTTTGCGGAAGACAAAAACCATCACTAGATGGCGCTAGTGGTAAAATACATCGTGATATCGTTGCGTTTTTATGTCAAAAAGTCACGTTTGTTGTATGGGAGCTCCCTTTAATATTTGCGGCTACAGTAATACATCCTCTGTAAAAATTTCAACTGTCTAGCAATCACGGTTTATGAGATACAGCCCGGTGACAGACGGTCAGACAGCGAAGTCTTAGTAATAGAGATGAGTGAGAGAATTTTCGACCAAAGAATTTTTTAATAATTTTTTGCTATGATCCTCTAATGATAGACCAATAAAAATAATAGGGTAGATAGCTAATGAAGCAAGGAAGTTTTTGAAGTTGGTTTGGAAAAAAAATATTAGGCGAGTTGTTCTTTTAATTGCTCTTTAAAGAGTTTATAGCGTTTTATCAACACTCACTTTATGAAATTCTTTTTTAATTTGTAACAGTTTGGTTAGTGTCACGCCTTTTTTTTTGTAACAGGTAACATGACCCTATTATTCAGCTCCACATTTGAAAAGAAATCAGCCAATTATCTCAATTATTAGTCAGTATGAGCAAATAGGTGTCAGTGGTCGCATTTTAGTAGAAAAATGAGAAAAAAGGCCATAACTCCTAAACTACAAAAAATCGCTGAACATACATGGGGTATTTTCGGATACCCCCAGGTGTGAGGAATCTATAAAAAGTTTATTGACGTCACTAGTTGGTCCACCCTGTATAAAGAATAGACAATATAAACCTATTACTCAGTATCAAGGAGCTCCAACTACTAGATAGATTAATTTTATTCTTATTGTATCACAAAAATAAATTTACATTTCAAAGAAAAACAAATGACTATTAGATAGGTAAGTGTATTGTGTGTGTTATTACAACGTTGTTACTTGAAAGTACCAGTTAAATTATCTAAAAATAAGTAGAGTTTCATCTTTAACCACTTTTCACATGCTGCTTAAAATGCTTCACAGTTAGAAAAAAGTGAATCAGAATTTTCTATACAAGTAAATTATTAGCCTATCAGTCCGTAGAACTTGACTGGTCTCTGTTAGAGACTAGAAGAGGAAAGATCGCCTGATAGTGATCTACTTAACTCGTCTCTGGCAGACGAGCTTCACCAGTTCCAATGTCAAACTGTTCAGGAAATTATTCGCACATCTTTATAAAAGACAGCTGCGTCTAAAGGTTTCACCCATGTAAGTCCCGATCCCATGGAAATATCGGGATCAAAAGTAGCCTACATCACTAGCGAAATGCATCACTATCTAATGGTGAAAGAATTTTTGAAATCGGTCCAGTAGTTTCGAGTTTATTCGTTCCAAAGATACATACACACAAACACACATACAAATGTTTCCGCTTCAGATAATGGGTTCATCTAGCTAGCTAGGTGGTCTAAGAGCTAAACCTTACCATCTTCAAGTAACAATCCAATTGTAACATTAGATTCAACTCGTTTTCTATCTGCCTCGACCATCTCCACAGTAGCTTTGTTAGGTAAGTTGGCAAATCTTATTGTTGTTGTCAAGTCTAATAAATGATTGTGGTGCTTTAAATCGTAATCCCCTGGCTGAAAGCCTTGTTTTTGACACACCATTTCCAATATCTACAAAATAAAAGTCTTATTGGTTGGGTAGGTAGATTACAATTTTATTGCTATATGCTTAGTTCTTTTACTTGTATAGATCCCGATCAGGTAGGAATCGCTTAAAGCAAAATTCATGATTCAAATCAAGCAGTTTGAGTTGCATTTATCATTTAATTCTAATTTACCGGTAAATTCAGTACTTACTTGTAAAATGCTTGTATCGGCCGTACAATGAATAGTTTGTCGCCTACCATTTGGAGCAAGGACTGTTATATCTTTAGACATTGTTCGAAAATACTAAAATGAGTGAATAATATTCTATACTATCAAAATCCGATTATTTCAGTCTCCAAAATAAAAATTCAACTTCAACTTCTTTTGTATGGCTGATTGCTGACACTAAGACGCAATTCTGCCAATGTCAGAGTGATTCGAGTAACAAAAACTTTAGCGCTAATGAACGGTAAACTATGTTTTGGTCGGTTCTTGATGATCCTCGTGCAGAATCATTTTAATCTAAACAAAAAGAGACAACACAAATAAAATACATTAGATAGTAATAATAGATATATAAACGCGAATAAGTTTATAAGTTCATAATTTATAGTTTTATTTTGTTAGTAATAATATACCTAGCTAGAAAATAAACAAACCGGGTAGAAACAAGAGAAAGAAGGTTTTTAAGAGAGGAAGGACGAGGAATATCCTCGGGGAGTGAGTCATAAAATGAAAACAGCTGCTTGGGGCAAGAGAAAAATATATGATTAACTGTACCCTCATCCAAGCCACACTCACAAATGGAGCTATCCCTGATCCTTAGTTTGGCAAGATGGACCGGTGAACATGTGTGTCCAATTCTCAACCTGCAGATTACAGATGTCGTTGTCTTGTCTATATTTTTAAAAAGGGAAAACCAGGGTCTAATCGGGATTGTTGGTTGAATATCACTATAATATTTGCCCACCCTATTTCTAGTCAGTTCCCATCTTTTAGACCAAGCAGTACGCAGAACATCTCTCAGAGTAGGGGTTAAGTCGTGAGAGTAAACCTCAGAGTGTTCCGTTGACCCGCATTGAATAGCATTTTTGGCACAAGAGTCTGCATTCTCATTACCAGGTATTCCAGAATGACCCGGGATCCAAGCGAGTGCAATATCAATGCCTAGTTGGTGACATTCAAAGAGTGACTTTCTAATTTCAAGAATAATTGGGTATTTACCTTTAGAACGAAAGGGGTTTGACAAAATGGCTTGTAGGCAGCTTTTAGAGTCTGTTAGTATTAACGTTTTATTAAGGTTATGTGATTTGACAAATAAAATAGCTTCTAGAAGGGCAATAGCCTCACCTGTAAATACTGAATATAATGAGGGGCACTTGAAACTTAATATGATCCTGGATGAGGGGAACCATACAGCTGCGCCGACTGGGCTATCTTGTGATAATTTTGAAGCATCAGTATATAAAGTGGTCCATCCGGGGAAATCACTATTTAATTTAATTAAAAAAGCAGAAGGGCCGTCTATGCAACCTTTTTCAATTTCAAAATCAACCAACACCATAGGTCTGAAGGTTAAGGCTTCATACTTTAATAAAAAAATTGGGAACAATTGTAACTGACTAATGGGATTGGGAAGGCGAGTTAATTTTAAATAACTTTTAAGAATGCACGGTAATTTATCACTTGGAGGGACGTTAGCAGGATCCAGAGAATCATTGTATGCTTTGATTTTTTTTGGTAGTGGATGTTGGGAATTTTGTAAAACTCTCAGAAGAAACCGATCACAAAGGAACTGTCTTCTCAAGTCCAAAGGTGGTTCTACGCATTCGACCTGCATGGCATTGATGGGCGATGATCTCATTGCCCCTATGATTAAACGGAGGGATTTTGACTGGATTTTATCTAATTTGGAAAGAGCAGACTTATTACAAGGGTCTAAAATAAATGAACCGTAATCCAAATGACTGCGGACTATAGCATGGTATAACATTCTTTGACAGAACGGGTGAGATCCCCACCATACGCCTGCCAGTGATCGCAGAACATTTATATTTTTTTCGCATTTTCCAGCAACATAGTCACAGTGGGCTTCTCCTGACATTCTGGAGTCCAGGTGGATTCCAAGAAATTTCACCCTTGACACTTGAGGGATCACTCCTCCACTGACATTTAAGTGAACATTTGGGATCACCCTTCTACGAGTGAATACCACAGCTCTGCACTTAGATACTGACAAGGATAGTCCATGAGCTGCTAGCCAAGAATTTAAACTATTTAAATTAATGTTGAGTTGGGAGGTAGCTTGAACATCAGAATCTGCGGATACGTAAATAGCCAGATCATCAGCATATTGGAGAATTTCAGCTGGGGGAGCAATTGATTTATCCAATTCTGCTGTGTAAATGCTGTACAACAAGGGACTTAAGACAGATCCCTGGGGTAAGCCCTTCCAGATAGACCTAAGAGGGCGGGAAGCAGATGCTACTCCCCCTCCCATGTCCACACTGGTTTGGTCTTTGAAAATAATGGACCTTTCTGTAAGCATGTTCATGCAAAAACGTACCATCTTCCACGGAATGCTCAGCTGAACCAGTTTGTTCCTGAGAATTTGGAGTTGGACGTTGTCATAGGCGGACTCTATGTCCAGGAATACCGCTATTAAATATTGTTTCTTACGCATTGCCAACCGTATATCCGTAGATAAGATGCCAAGACTATCAACAGTACTCATTCCCTTTCTGAAACCGAATTGTGAAACTGCAAGCATGTTCTGGCTCTCCACCAGCCATTCCATTCTCTGTTTGATTAGGTGTTCCGTAATTTTGGCTAGGACAGATGATAGAGCTATAGGTCTGCGACTGTTAGGGGAGGACGGATCGACTCCAGGTTTGGGGATAGGAATAATTACCTGGGTTTTCCAGGATTCTGGGATAAGACCGAAATCGAAGAAATTATTAATTAATTTTAGAAGGTGTATTTTACAATTGTCTGGAGATTTGGTTATAAAAGAATATGGGATACCATCCATCCCAGGGGAAGAATCTCTCACACCGTCAAGAGCAGTCTGGAGTTCATTGAGCGAAAAAGGGGAATCTATTAAGCTGGATGAAGGTAGAAAGTAACTTGGGAGGGGGAGGGAGTCCTCAGTAGGCACCCAAGGAGGCGCAAGTTTGTCTAAGAAGGGGTCGATCCATGACTCCAAATCGTTTGAGGACATATTATTGTTAGAGCAGGCTCCTCTAAAACGTTTAATTTGTTTCCACACGATCTTAGCGGGAGTTCGGGGGGATAAGCTCTCGCAGAAACGTTTCCATCCTAGTTTTTTTTTGGTTGATAACATTCTTTTAACCTTAGCAGCACACCGTTTGTATTGAATAAAGTTTGTGGTGGTCATACTAAGGTTATATTCAAGTTCGGCCTCTTTCCTCTTTCTGATGGCCTCGGAGCATTCAGAATCCCACCAAGGTGTGGAGACAAAGAATTTTGGTGGTCTTTTAGGGGGAATGTGAGCATCGGCAGATGCGTTTAAGGCTTCAACAAATAATGAATAGGAACTCAAACAATCGGTTTCATTGGGAATTGGTAGGGAATTAATTTTGCTATCTAGGGTAGAAGAATAAGCAGGCCAATTGGCTCCCGAGAGCCTGTGTTTAAGTAGGGACGAATAATTAGAGGAAGGTGATGCCCTAGTCTGTAACCGAAGAATTATGGGGAAATGATCACTGCTATAGGTTTGAGAGAGGATTTCCCATGAAAGTTGTGAGCTCATGGATGCAGAGCACAGAGAGAGATCTGTAACACTTCTTGGGTCCTGATTGGGAAAGACCCTATGTGTAGGGGCTCCATTGTTTAATACACAAATGTTAAAATCATCAAAAATTTCTAGTAATTTATCTGAGAAGGTGTCATGACGGCCCGAACCCCAAGATGGGTTGTGGGAATTAAAGTCACCTAAAATTATGAACGGGGACGGGATAGAAGATATTATTTGTGAAAAAATAGGGATGAGATTAAGGTTAGTATGAGGAATATATATGGAAACAAAAGAAATATTGAAAGCTCTAACAGCAACCGCATTTAATCCAAAAGGGAGAGCAGGTAAAGAAATTTGGGAAAAAGAGACATTACGACGAATAAATAATGCACAGCCAGCATGGCTGTCTGATCGATCATCTCGGAGACATGAGTACCCTGTGACCCTGAAAGGTGCACCAGGGTTAAACCATGTCTCCGATATGGCGATAATTACAGGTTTACATTTATTAATTAGATGTATTAGCTCAGGTTTTTTAGGCCTGAGACTACGACTGTTCCATTGAAGGATAGGAATGTGATCCATTGTTAAAGTCTTTTGTATATTGTGAAAGTTTATGGGCAACGTCGGACGGTAAGCTAATGTTATTTTGGGTGATAATAGATAAGAGAAGGGATATTAGAAATTGTAGTGAATCCTGAGACTGGAAAGTGTGGGTATTAAAACAGGGGTTATGTTGTGTGGCACAGCCATTAGGCTGAGAGGAAGAAGGGGTTGAAATAATATTGTTGTGAGCAAACCTATCATACGACTTTCCAAGGGCAGGACGTGGACGTTGGTTTAAAGTAATTGTTTTACGGTAAGATTGAGAGGTGGACTGGGACTTTTGGGATATTTGAGCTGACTGAGTATAGGAGAAGGGAGGGTTTTGAGATAACACCTCCGAGAAAGATTTGGACACAGTGGGAAAGCGCATTGAAGCATCAAAATAGGAAATACCTTCCTTAGCCATCACAGCCTTAATATCATTTTGTCTTTGATATTCAGGACATATTTTATTATTAGCGTAGTGGGAACCAGAGCAGTGAATACAGGAGGCTTGATCAATTTCAACAGTGCAATGGTCTCCTGAATGATCCTGGGAACATTTGAAACATGTTGGTTTTGAGCGGCACTGAGTTTTTATATGCCCGTATTTGCAGCAATTAAGGCACTGAACGGTGGGGTAGTAATAAACCTCCACTGGGAGAGAGGTGTGAAATGAATACACATGTGATGGAAGGATTTGACCATGAAAAGTAATTACTACTGATTGAGTCGGGATCCAATTGACTTTTCCGTCTTGAATACACTTCCTGTTAAATCTCCTGGCTTTCAGGACAAAGGTAGAGGTTGGGATAACTAATGACTCTACAAACTCAGACATCGATAGGTCAGTGGGAACGTTACGCACTACGCCCATCCTAGTAACATTGTAGGTAGGTATATGAGCCCCATATTGGTGTTCTTTTAAAAGTGGATTGGATAGAAATTTGTTGGCATCTTCTGGAAATTTAAAAGTTACGGATAGTTTATTTCTACCAATTTTTTTAATACCATCCGGGTGTATATTTTTTACATTATACCTAGACAAAAGTTGACCAAATTTAATGGGCTTGACATAAGAGCCTGAATCGGGTTGGGACTCGGTTTTAGAAACAATAACAATAAAAGGTCCTTTATCATCTGTACTGTAAAGGTTCGGGGTGCCGACAACTAGGCTTGGATGGGAGTAGACAGTTTGTATTGAAGCTGCACTTTCCTCTGGATCTATTATTGTTTTTTTAACAGAGTCTTGTGACTTGCTTTCCTGCATTCGCCTCTTATTGGCTTGTCTATTTTCCAGTTGGATTTCAGGTGAGGCCTCAGGCTGGGCTGAGGCATCAATGATGTCAGGTGATTGCACCATTTCTGCCTCGGGAGGCTCACTATGAGCCTCCCCTGCCTCGTCCATTCTGGCACTTACCTAAGCTCAAATATTTGTTAGTGTGGTGATCAGTATCTAAAAAAATAACACTGCACAGGTAAAACTGCAAAAATCACGAAAAAATCTCACGAACACTCTTAGCACACGTGTTTATCCTCTAACACCCGGCAAGAATCCCCGAATACCAAAATAAAAATTGCACGATCACAATCACAAACGCCAGTGACAGATAGATATGTGACAGATGACAGCGATAACAGTTGAATGTCAATGTAAAAAGTCACTGCGATTTTGTGATTAAAAGGGTAAGGATTTCAAACGTAAAAGTACCCGAATCGCGAATCAAGTTGAGCAAAGAAAGCTATAATTGTGTGTGCCTTTTAACTCTTAGGATTACTGATTTATTTATAAAAAAAAAGATAATATTGCAAGTAACATAGTGATAAGAAGTTACATGAGTTAGTTAAGACATCGATCGCAGTGGGTAAGTTGGGTTGGGTACAATAATTATGTAGTGTTTGACACAATTGAGGTCTAAGATCAAACTAGTTAGATCATGTTCTGTCTTCTAACGTATAATGAACATCTATCAACAAAACATCTCGACCGAAAGTTATCTCGTTTAACGCTGTAGTTGCCGATTTTGAAGCAATGTTTAATCGCAATCGCTGAATCAAAATCGCAAACAACGTTCGTGTTTTCGACAGGCGAAGCGCGCCAAGCGTAGCGTACTTATGGTATCATTACTACATTTTAGATTTAATTTTATAAAACAAAGTCGCTTTCCGCTGTCAGTCTGTCTCTCCTTATGTATAGGTAGTATACTCAGATCTATATAACTACGCAACGGATTTTGATGCGGTTTTTTTTAAATAGATAGTAAGAGTAACTCAAGAGGAAGGTTTGTGTAAAATATAGGTATAATTTTTTTTAAATGGCGGTTCAAAACCATTATTATTCATTTAAGTAGGTATATGTTATCCCACTTCTTAGAGTAGGTACAAAGCCCAGCGAGACGTTAACAGGGAAATTGCAGAGGAGAAAGACACTATACCGACCCCATGTAGTTAGGAAAAGGCAAGAAGAAGATATGTACTTAGAATATACCTACTTGTCTGATTTAGGTACCTATCGACCTAATCGTCACGTCTTGGTCACATTATTCTAACTTCACAACCATGGTACCAAAATCTGTGGTGCTCGACCGACCGTCGGCGTCCGCGTCGGTCGGTGCGGACGATCCGTTCTGACGAGTTCGATTATGCAGTGCGGAGCCATATCCGCGTGCGGACGGTAAGTCCAGCACTGAAACGATTTATGAATTTTCTTATAAATAACGAGCGCGACTGACTTCCACACCGACGATCAGTCGAGCACTGTAACCGGCTTAGGTGTTGGTTAACAAAAGTGTTATTTAATAAAATATGAAATTAAAAAGCAACATATTGTCCAAAAAATATATTTTATTGTAGTAGACAACACGAGGGATAAGTCGCCCGGTGCCCAGCCTGCACCGCGCGCTTTTCCCAAACAACTCTTCGCTATCTACGTCCAGCTCTCGTGATTTAATAATTGGAATAGTTTATTTAATAATTACAACTTCTTTTTATCTGTCCGTATTTTTAACATTAGGTAAAACTACATCGTCTTGTATAACTTGGTGTAAGAACAGCCTTCAGGAATTGAATTAGGGTGGCGCAAAACACGCCTCACAGCACTGTTTCCATTTCCACTCGAGTCCGCTCTCTGGAAAAATAATTATTCTTTAGAATATTAAATCAATATAATAC
>OY292399.1:7962690-8004551 GCA_958496205.1 Idaea biselata
ATTTCGAATTTCGAGTAAATGCTAGTCCATAACCAGACATAGCATACCAAGAGCCAACAGTTAAAAGCCGGCAGTCTTCATCCTACAATAAGAACAAGAGAAAATTGATAGTCAGCATTTATTACAGCTACGTGTAGGTAATAGTATCTAGATGATTTAGGGCATACTTACTTGAGATACTAAATAGTCCAATACCGTACCATCGTATATAAACGCATCTAGTTCTCCTGTAAGCACACTAGTTACGCCAGCACTTACTGTGCTACGATTGAACCTGATGAAGAATAAAACATTAAAGATTACTCAAGCGGGGAGCTAGTAGTTACCTTCTTACAAATGTGATTATTACTTACTGTGCCATTATACGAATGCGGTTCGGTAAAATACTTGGCTAAAGTAGCTTCTGTGTGAGACCATGGTACTGTTCCGAACTTGAGTGACGGCCTATAAGTGAGAGGCCTTGCTATTCGGGCGTCATCTAAACCACTAAGCTCGTGAAATTCTTCTCGAGTTATCATGAACGCTGCCAAATTGGCAGTGTAGATAGCGAGGAACACCACAGCGAACATCGCCCACATGTTTGTCATAAACCGAGACGTGAAACCTCTTGGTGAGTCAACGTGTACTGAAGCCTGAAATATAATTATTTGATAACTTTATTTGATCTGAACTTTTTTAATGTTATATGGCACTTAAATTAATAAACATAGGTACCTGAAAAAGTACAGCCCAAACGAGCCAATAGGTTCGACAAAGCGAAAAACGATTTTGTGGAGATCGTTTTAATTCTTGTCCAGTAGAACAGTCAAATCCACTTGGCGACATCCACTCAAAGAAGAATATTGTAAACGTTGCAGCTTGAATGGCCACTGCGCCCACAAGCATCCAGGAAGCTGTGTCAAATGGCTCCAGAAACGCAGTCGGTGAAATGATACCCGTACGTTTCGCCACCACTATGGCGACACCGGTCTCCATAAATGGTACACTGAAATCCACTACTGCCTCCCTATCAGAATTTATGATTAATGATGTTAGGACCTGTAAAGAATTTTCAGGAGTTAATCTTACTTTTCAGACAGTTGGATTGGAAATAATATTAAGTATCACTGCAAAATGGTTTTGCTTTGCCTATACGTACCATATCGGTTCTTTTATTAACCAAATCAGCAATAAGACCGTTCCATCTTCCATTTTGCAGAGTTCCCCATCGGCCATCTTCTACCCGCACCAGCTCATACGTGAACCCCAGCTGTTCCGCGAGCTGTTGCAGGAGGTCGATGCAGAAACCACTGCAGCATTGGTAGAGGGAACTGTTACCGTGTGCTGCTCCCGCTTCTAGTCTGGATTACCATAAAGATGATGATATTAGTAAGTGTCTTAACGTACGTTACAGTAGGTACATATCTCATCGTATCACAAAATAATTATATTTCTTACCCAGCAACTTCAATTTCTGGAGCCACTCTGCAAATGACTCCTCGGTCCAAAGAACACCGACCACTAACCGGATCGGGTGGAGCGAGGTTGATATAAGGTGGCTCTTCAAGGAAAGTAATACGCATGTGGAATTTTTCGGGCACTCCTTGTGGCGGTGTGTGTAGACCACCAGGCCAAACGATGTCTTTTATGATTAAACGCTCTTTGGGATAGGAGTTCCAATTTCCTATTTCTTCCCATACCAACTGCAATAAAATTGTCAACATTGATTTGTAAACTAATAGAAAATACAACCTAAAGAAAACTAAAGTATAATTTAGTAGATAAATTGGCGTTGTGTTTACCTGTTCCCCAATAGTAGGTCTTAAATTCATGATCTTCAATTCCGCGGCTTTAAGTTCACCGTCGGGCGTGAACTCAATATTCGGCCTACCAGCCTCTGCGTCAACGCTGACGTTCCGGAGATGTCTGTAGAAGCGCTCGCCGGTTGCCCAGCGCGCCTCGCCCGCACCCGCTCCGCTACACGACAATCGCGTACCGAGCGGGTGACGAATGTTCTCCGGATCCGACACGTACGACTCTACGCCGTATGCGAAGACCCTCACAGCTGTCGCGATTTCAGACAGTAGAGATTGGCTCGACGTATCGAAATGTACACCTTTCAACAAACATTATTTACTTACTTACATTACGTCAACTAGGTTAATATAATAGGTTCCTACTTCCTCATACCTTTAAGTACCTTTTATTTTTTTGGGTTCATATTGGTCACTTCTGACTACTTTCGAGGGATAAGTTAGAGGCTCTAGTTGTCTAGTTGGTACATCGTGTTAAATCTTTTACCTCATTGTCATTTACCCTTGGTGTGATGGTGTTTAACTAATTTAAAAAAAATGTAGCCTCACCTAGCATTCCCACAGGAAATTTGTTGGGTTGCTGTTGCGCAGATCCTAAGACGCTTTGAGTAACAATCCATACAAAATTTTCGCCTGTGAGATGTAAGTCACCGGCGGCAGACAGGATGTCTGCGGCTTCTTCGCGAGTCGCATACAGAAGCATCACTCGTGCTTCGCTTGTCACCAACTCAGTTAAATCAGATGCTCTCTTTACAACTACTGCGTTTAATATTGTAAACTTGAATCGATCCTGTAAAACGATAACATAGTTTTTCACGGTTACTAGTTGTTAAGTGAAGCTTAGCATGAGCGTTAAAAGAATGAGACACATACCTGAAGTGCAGTTACTCTTTCACGTACGGCTTGTATAAAATCGTCATGACCAGCAATAGCTGATGTGACGACACTAAATTGATGCCACTTGTATCTCTCTAATATAGAGAGCATTGCAGCTGTCTGATGTTCTATGGACGGGGCCAGCTGAAGACGCAAAGATGCGTGCGAAGCTCGCTTCTCGAGGCCACTATTGTCAGCGTTCCACGCAATCACCTTTGAAAATAGCCATTTGCTTATTAGACAAGAATATCTTGGGGAATAAAATAGTCATTGGTTGAAACCGCAAAGACAATTTTTCGGTGATAAAATAAACTATCATAGGAAGTCATTTGATATTTTGAGAATCTAGCCTAATGCCTAATGTTTACCTAAGGATTTAATTTTTATTCAACTGCTGAAATAATATGTCCTATTGTGAAAATAGTGTAACTAGGTACTGAATCATTTATCATTATTTCACTAATTTATCTAAAAGCAGTTTGTCTACATCAATCAGCATTTCTATTAGAGAAAGAAAGAACAGAAAAGCGTTTACCGGTATTCCAAGATACCCGGCGAGTTGTAGGAAGTACTGTGCAGAAGCAGTAGAACGCCCGTATTGTTCATGATTCATAAGATAAAGGATAGCAGACACGTTGACTGCTAGAAATTCTTTACATAGCGAGTCCAGGATAGCTGAAAGCGAATGTAACAAAAGTAAATAGATTTGATAGTTGCAAGAAGTATAACTTATTGAACTAATTTATCATAGCACTTACACATAGGACTCGGCGTCAAACCCTGAGTCGAAAGCGTAATATTTAGGCGCACATGGTTAAATAGTTTGAGTTTACGAGGCAATTTAGCCATGGCTGCCTTTTCGGCCTTGATGTAGTCCCTTGTGCCGAAGGCTTTATGAGGCACGACCAGCGCGGCGGTAATGATTGAAGGTGCGCGGGGCGGGGGCGGAGCGGGCGAGGTGCGAGGTCGCCGCAACCCGTCGATGCCGACGCGTACGCCGGCACCACGGCCGGAGTCGCGCGAACCCGCTCCCAATCCCCCGCCGCCCACCTTGATGCCGCCGCCACGCTCCGCCGCTGTCGCCGCTAGCGCTGCCAGCATCGCTAACGCCATTGAAATGGCGCGCGTTTGCATCTTCATGTCGATGCTATAAAAGACATCAAAAACTCATTAAAACTAATTATTGTTTATAGACTTCTGATCTAAGGCTTTAGACAGACACGAACTACATCTAACTGCACTCCGACTGCAACTGCATTCAAATTACAAAACGCACTTAAACCTCCTAGAGCTGTGGGCTTTGGGGCAAATTTCACAATTGTTACTTTTGTCAACTAAATATCATCTTATTTTTATAACATTCTCGTGACCACTTGAGCAGCCATGCTGTGAACGGCTCGTTAGAACTAGCACTATCCCCGTTATAAGTGCCGTTTTTTTTTAAATACTTTATTATACTTACCTACTCTTACTCTTAGAGATGATCCTATGTTTCTAGCGCAAAAGACAATAAATAAACATTTCTAAAGAAAACAACGACAAAAGAATTATTTCAGTATTTTGACCCCTTACTTTATGATTTTATTTCTCGATAAGTTTATACATTTGACCCGTGTCTACTTCTAGACAATTGATCAGCATAATTAACTCAATGTTCGGGTCAACAATAAAAAAAATTTTGTGCCGAGGGCTCTGCGTACACTGAGCAGCGCTATCTAGCCTCCGTAAGCTATTTAGATTGCGTTATGGCTACTAAAGCATCGGATATGATAATACCACAGATCACATTAATACCTACTTAAATTTATTTTTTTCTTTTGTAAGTTACCTAAATACTTAAGTATCTACTTAGACTCTGGTTTAGGTGTCTCTCTAAGTTTTGAAGAGACACCTAAACCAAAAACAAATATTTATGTTTAAGCATAATACTTCTTCCCGACAGGAATCGAATCCACAACCTTCTACATTGCCGTCGCGTATTCGCCTAACACGCTACAGAGGTCGTCACTAACTCAACTTTGTTTCGGGACAACGGACAAACCCGCTAAACTCCGAAAAACACTTACCAAGGTTTACATCAATCGATAAGTTCAATTAATAATAATCAAATCTATATAATAAACATGGCAAGTAAATTGAACTTTGAAAGTAAAAAAATCTTTTAAAATATAAATTTCATTAAAAAAACTCCATACAAATTTCAAAAATCTTTAAATCAAATTCAGTTTTGTTTTAATTAAAAAAAAACATATGTTTTTTTAAATTATAGCTGCCATACCTACATTACCTAAGTATAACTTGATAATAGCTTTGGCGGTCTAAAGGTTAAGTATTTAGAATATTTTCCCTCCAAGTGGGGTTCAAAAACTCCACCCTGTATTACAAAATGATGAAAACTGAAAATATTCGGGGCAAGTCGACTCAAGATACCCCTCCCAAATTGTGTTTACTTATAGCTTTGTTCGGAGGTGATCAATGATAATTGATAATGTAGTAGTAGTAGTCTAGACCTAGTTTTGTTGTTGTAGTATGATTATTTTCAAGTTCCTACGATAAAAAATAAGCAACTATACCTACCCATCGTAGGTTCCATAAGTAGGTACCTACAACATATTCAACCAAGTCAAATAATTAAAAGTTGTTAACACTAACAATAGAAAGTTCTACTGTACTCTAACAGCCGCCTAGGGGTATCGGATCGGTTCGGTCAATAGTTTGTAAAATATTTAGGAGTTGTGTAAGAAGTAGGTATGGATAGATAAGAGTTAGGTACCTACCTATAAGCGCGATAGTTGACGATGGCGAGAACGGCAGCGACGGGCGCGGCGGCACGGGGTGCGCGCTGCTGTCTTCATGCACTCAGGAGGCGGCGCGGGCCAGCATCGGGTCGGCCTAGGACGGACAGTGGCGGGGCACCGCGCCGCCCGCGTCGCGAGCTGTGATCCGCGCGTGTTTACGTAAGCGCCACGCCCCGAGCCACGCTTCGGCTGTTTGGGGCGCGGCGCGGAGCGCTTAGCACCTCCAGACACCGCCGAGCGTCGACTGGCGCGCCCTCACCCGATACACCCGCTCCTAGGGCGCTTGCGTTAACCATTTACATCGGTAGGTACCTACATACATACCTACTCTACATACACTTAACTACCAATTTCGGTAGTTACGTATTATATTACTCCTTCTTGTTACATAATGAATGATTATTAATGTAAGCAACGCTTAAAAAAGATATGGCTTTAGAATATTATTTATTTAAGTAATAAATAGGTAATTCAGATAGGGGTAGACTATTTTATTTGAATATCGTTTCAGATGTTTGTTAGGGAGGAGGATAATTTCTATAATTTTCAGCGAACGACTAGCTAAGTCGCAGCATAGGTAGGTACTACATAACGGCGAGTGCGTGTACTATGACTAGGTTAGGTTTGGTTTAGGGCCTAGCTAAATAGGTTTTTTTATTATCAAATTTTATTAGAATAATGGGGAGGTTATATTTTTTGTTGTAACTACCCCATAATTAACAAGCTACAAGCTAGGTAGCCATAAGTAGCATAGCAACCGTTATCAGATGACTGATGAGAAATATTAATCAGTCACATATTAGTCGTCTAAGCGTTATACATAGTTAATAGTCAACTCGTCGCGTCGCGCCTTATGCATCATATTATTAATAAATCTCCACCTCCCCCCGTCAGGTAGGTCTACAAACAATTCAAGCAAAATTTCCGAAGGTATAGGGTAAAAATGTTAACTAAAAACTTATCAATGTGTTAAAATAAAGGTGCACATAGTATTATGTGATCTGTGACATAGGTTAAATCTGGGCGAGTTACTAAAGCTGTAATGGGTTTAACAAAAACAATCAGCCTGTATATTATTTCCCATTGAATTGACACTAGGGCCAACGAACTCAGACTCGTAGACTAGGGCCGATTGGGCGGAGCTGAAGTTGCGAAAGACGCGACGCGTCGCGTCGCGTGGGCCTCATAAAAGCTCTCACACATAGTTGGCTTATTTATTATTATTGGCCGGTAATGGCATGCGTTATTGTGATGTCTGTTTTTGGTTCATTTTTAGAACGGTAGCAAAGTTACGGTGGGTTCCCAACGAGTCACCCCAAACGTGTAACCCCGTTACTCGTTGGGATAAAAACTTCCCAACCAGTAACAGGGTGACTCGTTGCAACTTTTTTTACAAAAGAAGTTCCCAACGTGTCACCCTTGGTGTTAAGGGTTACTCGATGGGAAAAAATATTACCAACGAGTAACGGGGTTACACGTTGGGAACCCACCCTGAGAATTAAATAAAATAAAAATAGTTTTTTACACACCATTAGGTACATTTTGCCAATTTTTAATTTAATTTGTATTAAATTAAAATATGCTCAATTATTTAATTGTTATCTGAAAAGTAACAAAAACTTGAATAAAATCTAATGGGACTTTGAATAAATTGGTCTTCTACTTCTGTTAGGAACATCATTGTAATAATTATTGAAAAAAAAAAACAGCTGACAGCTGCGCCATAGATTACAAAACTTTTGTGATGTTGCAATATTTCAAAAAGTTAAAAGGTGACATATCCGCATGAACGCTTTGTAGATTGTTTTGTAATAGTTAGGTTTGCTTTTTGATAGATAATTATTAGAGATGGGCCGACTAGGGGTTCTGCCGACTAGCAGACTAGCCGACTAGTCGGTTTCAAAATTGCCGACTAGTCGGCAATGCAGATCATTATAATTCCGAGATATTTGGGTTAATCATTATCACTCGGTGATTGTTGGTATTTTTTGGATAAATTTGCACTTCGAAAGCTGTAAGAAACTTCCAAAAAATTGTTGAAATAAAAATATAAGTTGAAAAAAAATTGAATGGAGCTGAGACATAATTATGACATTTTAGATGTATGATGTAAAAATGGTGTATGTAGGCTATGACGTGTTTTGTTTGCGTTTTTCTGACTACCCACCTTTTAACTGTACTACACACATCAACACCGTCTAGGGATATTCAGAATTTCTCAATTTACTCAAAAATTGTGTTTACTAACAAACAACATGTATATATTTTTGTAAAGCCTACTTATCAGACTATGATTTAGAATACAACAAAATATTGTTTTATGCTTAAATATTTTTTTATTTAAAAAAACGCAAAAAGTGAAATAATGTTAAATTTAAGATAAAATGTATATCACCAAAGGAATTTTGGAAGTTCGTTAAGTTAAAGCGCAACCCTATTGGCCATTGTTATCCTAATAGTATGCAATATGGAAATATTACCTTGACTGACCCCCGTGATATTTGTAACTCATTTAATAATTTTTTCAGTAAGAATTTTAATCGCCCGGCAGACAATTACAGTGATATTGGGGGTTGGTGTGTCAGTGATAATGAGATAATTAGCAACATACATGTCTCGGTCTCTGAAGTAAACAAAATGCTAGTTGGTTTAGATTGCTCAAAGGGAGCTGGATGTGATGAAATTCCGCCCTTTTTCTTTTTTAAGTGTGCTAAACCCCTGGCTGATCCGATTTCTGCTATTTTCAATAGGTGTTTTGCGGAGGGATTTTTCCCAGAAATTTGGAAAACAGCCCACATAGTCCCTGTACATAAAAAGGGTAAGAAGTCGGTAGTTGAAAATTATAGACCTATTTCCATCCTTAATGTCTTAGGCAAAACAATGGAAAGAGTTGTTCATAAGAGCGTGTATCCGTTGATCGTGCGCCGTATTCCACAGCAACAACACGGTTTTGTAAAGGGACGCTCTACTACTACTAATCTGGCTATTTTTACCGAGGATGTTCTTCGTGGTATGGATCAGGGTTTCCAGATTGACGTCATCTATACCGACTTTGAGAAGGCGTTTGACCGTGTAGATCATATTATTTTACTCCGAAAACTTCAGGAGCTGGGCATGCACGGGAGTCTTCTTCGCTGGATGGAATCATACCTGCGGAATAGGTCTCAGGCTGTGGTTGTGGCGGGGTATCGTTCTAACTTCGTAGGTATACCTTCTGGGGTACCACAAGGTTCAATAATAGGGCCTTTGCTATACGCTGCGTATCTGTATGATGTAGGGAACTGCTTAGTGACATCCAATTTTTTGATGTACGCTGATGATACTAAAATTTATGGACTTGTTAAGGCTGATTCGGATGCTAGGTTGATACAGGAGGACTTAGACCGTCTTTGTAATTACTATCGTGATAACCGCATTAGTGTCAATGTTGCAAAATGCTTCCAAATTAGTTTTACGCGTAAGAGAAACAGGGTATTACATCAATACAAACTACTTGAGTCACCCCTAAAATCAACAAACGTAATAAGAGACCTCGGCGTCCTATTTGACTCAAAAATGGCAATGACAGATCATATTGAGGCTATAACTAAAAAGGCTTTTAAAAGTCTTGGTTTTGTGCTGCGCGTGAGTCGCCCTTTCTCTGTTGTTGTTTGTTTGAAGATTCTTTATTATGCTTACGTACGCAGCATTTTGGAGTATTGTAGTACTGTCTGGAGCCCTAATTACCTAACATATATACATCAAATAGAGAATATTCAAGCACGGTTTATAAAGACCCTTAATTACCGTACTCACTCCCCGCCTAGTCCGTATGAGGAGTCCTGTAAGAAGCATCGTCTGATGCAGTTACAGACTAGACGCATTCTTCTACAAATGCTGTTTCTCTATGATGTATGCAGCAATAATATTGACAGCTCTTACTTAGTTAATTTGTTTCTATATCTAAGAACACCTTCAAAACGCACTAGACATACACAACACACGCTCTTCTCCATCCCTGGAACTCGCACCAACTACGGCAGGAATTCCATTGTTTCTCGCACCCTTCATTGCTACAATGAGAAGTTCTCGGCGCTGGATTTCTTCCACGTGTCTAAGAACATCTTTAAATCTCAAATTATTGGGTTGCTGGATGAGATTTAAAATCAAATCAAATATTGGTAATGTAGGTATATTTTTTTCTGTTTGCAATATTTATTTTTATTGTATATTTTCTTATTAAACATTTAATATTTTAATGACACATTTTTCTACAATTTATTATTATGCTTCACATCTAATTTTTTCTCCTCCCTTGGTTGTCCCTTCTCACTTCCCTCTCCTTCCCCCCTCCCGATGGGTTGCTGTTTGTGTACGTATCTTATTATTTTATTATTAATTTTGATTACTTTTTGTTCTCTGTTTGCATAATATGCATTAGATATTTAAGTAGTTTTCTTGGAAGCGACGAATGAAAAACCGTTATTTAGTTTTTTTAAAAAGTAGGAATCTGTTATTGGCAGTCTGTTTTTTCTAAGAGCTGTTTTAAACTAATATTAAGTGCTGTTGATTCTTTAGAATAAATAAATAAAAAAAAAATAAAAAAAATAAAAATCTAAGGAAAAAAATAAAGTAAAACGAAATTATTAGGTTTTTTTATTTGAAGTTAAAATTAGTAGTCAGTGAAACCCCCCATGACGTTAATCACGGCCCTGCAACGGTTTTTCTTGCTTTGAATCAGGTTGTCAATATCTTGGTGCGGAATATTGTCCCGGTCCTGCTAAGATGCAAAAAAAGTTGCTCTTCAGTCGCAACATTTGGAGGCAAATTCCTCAAAGCCCTTCTTTGAAGCATATCCCACGCGTGCTCTATGGGGTTTAGGTCTGGTGACTGCGCGGGCCAGTCTAAGACCGACACGTCGTGCTCCTCTAGCCAGCTGGTCACCACTCGCGCAGTGTGCGGACGGGCGTTGTCGTGCATGAGCGTGAAAACTTGGCCAATTTGCAGTCGATGGAGACAGATTATTGGTGCTAGCACCTGATTACGGTATTTTTCGGCAGTCATAGTGTTTCTGATCCAAACGAGGTCTGTTCTTCCACCAATACGAATTCCCGCCCAAACCATAATTGTTCCGCCATGGTATGGATGGACCTCCTGAGGGTGTTGCAGACGGTTGTCACGACCAGAAGCTCGCCATACGGGTACTCTACGTGAATCAGGATGAAATCCGAATCGGGACTCATCGGTAAACAACACTACCGACCACTCAATATCTTCCCAAGGCAAATGTTCTCTAAGCCCACTGTAATCTTCGTCCACGATTTCCTCTGCGTAGTGCTAGAGTACGAAGCGGCCTGCGAGAATGAAGGTTAGCCTCGTGCAGTCTTCTCCTCACAGTTTGGTCACTGACAAGCACCTGGTGGTCTGACTGGAGCGTTTGAACCAACTGCATGGCCGTAACATTTGGTTGTCTTCTCGCGGCCACTTGCAAAAATCGGTCTTGTCTTTGGGTAGTTATCCGCTTTCCGCCTGGATGCCTTTCAGCCACTTCACCAGTAGCACGATAACGTGACCACAATCTTGATATCACGTTTTGTCTTGTTCCAATCTCCTCGGCAATACTCCGTTGAGTAGCCCCAGCTTGGAGCATTTCTACTGCCCTTAACATTTCGTTTCTTGTTAAATGACGCCGCTGCATGATGCATACAGTTGTATTAAATTGTAATTAATCAAAAAAAAATATTAAAACTTCAATTTGTTTAAACAAAATGCTTAAAACTGCGTTAAGTAAATTTAAACCTTCGAACTCGCTACAATAATTGCCGCGCTGATCTTATGTTTTTAATTAATTTTTTAAAATTCAAATTTGGAATCATACTATAAGGCCTACACAATAGGGCTCCATTAAAATATTTTTAAATCGGCCAGTATTTTTTAAGTTTAAGAACTTTATATAAAATATCCCTAGACGATGTTGATGTGTGTATTAGTTCAATTAAATATTGGTTTTATTGCATAATTGTTAGTTGACGACTAGTCGGCATAATTTGCCGACTAGTCGGCACCTGCCGACTAGTCGGTTGAACTGCCGACTAGTCGGCGACTAGTCGGCCCATCTCTAAATAATTATAGATGATTGTTAAATATACGTACATACCTACTTGATTATTATAAAAAGTTTTTCTTCTTAACTCTTATTCCCTATTGCACCGATGCAGAATGGAGGCGATATGTTTGTAGTGGCAATGGGCTATTGACATTAAATATGAACGGCTGATAAATAAGCCAATGTGCATGCCACGATAAAAGGGGTGGGTTCCCAACAAGTCACTCCAAACGTTACTCGTTGGGATAAAAACTTCCCAACCAGTAACAGGGTGACTCGTTGCAACTTTTTTTACAAAAGAAGTTCCCAACGTGTCACCCTTGGTGTAAAGGGTTACTCGATGGGAAAAAATATTACCAACGAGTAACGGGCTTACACGTTTGGGGTGACTCGTTGGGAACCCACCAAAGTTACACACTGTTGCGGTGTTGCGGAAAATTAATATTATTTTCCGCGTCTAGGGGGCGTCCATAAATTACGTGAGGTGTTTTTTGAAATTTTCTAAAATACAGCTCCGGTAGCAGATTTTTTTTTTCAGTGTGTACAATCTGGATTAAATGGACCAAAATAGTATATTTTTTTTTGTTTCAATCAGAAAAAAAATTGCGTGATATTTGCCGAGACCCTTCACAAACGTAAGATTAGATGAGATTTGACTCAACCCCCTCCCCCCCTTAAACATCTCACGTAATTTATGGCCCCCCTAGCCTAGCGTACGAGTCAGCCTGCAGAGTACTGCAGTAACTCCCATTTTTTGGATGAAACTTACGAGTGCGAGTTACTATATTGTATTTAATTGTGTATACAGTTAAGAAACGATAAGGCGAGCCGAGCTAGTGGCGTACGGGTAACTGGTCTACTGGCTCGCCAGCAGCTAGTTCAGTGCAAACGAGCTATAACTCAATGCAAAGAAATTTAAGAGGCCAATCGGCTGTTCTCTCTTGCTGTTTTCTGCGTTTGAGAATCTCAATGGCCTAGCTGCTGCGCCCGCCGATCTCGTATTTAGTCAATCGAGTAAAGCAACGCGTCCTATATTATTGGTACATACTCACATCGTTCTAGTTCTAGGACATGGGGTTCCGGTACGCTAAGTGTAGGCACAGCTGGCGCGGTCATTTCATTACATATATGGGCACTATATGGGTGACCAATAAACCCTCTAAACTCTGCGTTCTAAAATACCGGAAATTACTTTCGATGTAGCGTACTTCCAATATCGTGTAATACCGTCGACACGACTAGCGACTGTGCGTAGTGTACCTACCATTGAAATGAAGTCCTTTCGAAGTAGCGTATACCTTCGAAAAGTGAAATTTTGATGTAGCGTCCCATCGAGATGGCGTACTTTCGCTACAGTTATCTTTCGATGGAAGTTTTCTTTTTTTAGGGTTCCGTAGCCAAATGCCAAAAAACGGAACCCTTATAGATTCGTCATGTCTGTCTGTTTGTCGTGATGTAGTGATTTTCGATAATAATAAAATAGGTAAGGTAGGTTAGGTAAGTACTCTACCTGCACCCAGATAAAGCAGTTTATGTAGTAAACTCTCGTGAGTAAACTACTATTACTTTTACTTACGATGTTTTACTTCTATTACTTAGGGTCTTTTACTTTGTTTTCGAAATAAGATAGTTTGCCGTTTTTCCAACAAAAGCATGTGGCTAAAAGTTTTTTATACCACTCACACTCTTAAAAGCTTATTTTATTCACGCAAAACAGTGAACAAAAAAGGATAATTTTAGGGTTCCGTACCCAAAGGGTAAAAACGGGACCCTATTACTGAGACTTCGCTGTCTGTCTGTCCGTCTGTCCGTCCGTCCGTCCGTCCGTCCGTCCGTCCGTCTGTCACCAGGCTTTATCTCATAAACTGTGATAGCTAGACAGTTGAAATTTTCACAGTAGATGTATTTCTTTAACCGCTATAACAAATACATAAAAAAACATTTAAGGACCATTCAACAACGTGATTTTGACATAAAAACGCAACGATACCGCGATGTATTTTTACCACTAGCACTTTTTACCATCTAGTGATGAATTGAGACTGGCGCCAGTGGTAAAATAAATTTTAACGTAAGCGTTGCGTTCACGGATTGGTTGCCGGTCCAGTGTTCTTTTCAGGGTTCTGTACCCGATTGTGATAGTGGTACGGAAACCTTCGTACGCGACACGAGTCCGACTCGCACTTGACCGGTTTTTTTTCTCGTAGTCATGGTATAAAGTATAGTATGCAACTCTTAAATAAAGTACGGATTTACATTGAGGGCCATGAAACACTGGCGCATGGCGTCGCTCAGGATTCTAACCAGGATTCTAGTCATCATGAATCACTCCCTACGGTCGTGATTCAGTCGTTAGAATCCTTCACTTGCTCGTGATTCATCTATGGCCCTCGCTTTAAATCCGTCTTTTATTCACTAGTTGCATAATATACTAATGTATGCTGCCTTTGCCTAAATTGTTCAGTACTGGTTCTAACTGAATAATTTACTTACGCGCGTAAGTCATCGAAACTTATCCCGCGGGAATATTGGGTTTAAAAAGTAGCCTAGGTATGTGTTTATTCAGATCTCCGTACCTAGTTTCATCGCAATCGGTTCAGTAGTTTTTGCGTGAAGGAGTAACAAGCATACTCGTGTACTCACAAATCTACGTACACACAAACTTTCACCTTTAGTAGAAAGGCTCCCCCTAGTTACCTACACCCAGCCACACATCCCACGCTAACGAAATGCACCTGATTAATTTTAGAAACGTTACGACTGGGTTTCAGTAAACATGGTCACTAATCACGGGCGTTTTGTCGCACCAACTGCAGAGGTAAGAGCTCGCGAGTTCTGGTGGTCTAAAAGGGTTATTAAAGGGATATACACAAAAGGAATTGCTTTTTGACACGGACACAATAATTGTGCACCTGTCAAAGTTGGGCGCGCAATGACGACATTCGAATTTACATAGTTATTGGCTTATCAGACGCGTGCAGACCGTACACAGTTATTGTGACCATTTTACTAGCTACCATTCGAAGTACCAGTAGTCGTATTCGGGACTGTGCCGTATGGGAAAATTCTCCTCCTAATAAATAATATGACTGACTTCCTATAGTTCAACAAATAGGATAAGTATAAGATTGAATTTGCTAAATTGCAAGATTGAGGCTTTGACTTTACACAATATGAGTTGATCGCATGGCAAGAGTCAACTCATATTAGGGCGACAATCGACCTAATAAGTAGGTACTTACCAGTTTCTATTCTCTTAAATTTAATGAAATTTGTAATAAATTATTACCACTTATTATTATTGAATCTAACTTATCCCAACTTGCTCAGCAGATACCTCTGACGACTTTCTAAGTCAATCATATGTAAGATACTCTGCTGAATTATAATTTATATAGGAATGTGTGTCTAAATATAAATAAGTGTATGCTAGGAAACTAATATGATCTCAAAGTACTTTAGACTACATAATATGGCTACCCTCTTTTCCTTGAGCCTGACCTTTTGTTTTATTTCGGAGAAATAAATATTAAAAACAAAATAGTACAACAATATTAAAATCAATAATGAAAGTCGACTTCAGGAATTAAAAGAACACAATACTTCCTACATTGTATTCTTTAAATCCAATAAATGTCATAAAAGATCAATTATACTATATTTTGTACCTAATAAATTTTAAGTCCTTTGGTCAGCCTTAGTATATCAAGTTTACGAAAATATCACAGAAAGAAACCACAAATACAACCATCAATATTACGATAGCTGTCGGCACCTGAAAATATTGTTTCTCGATAATTCACTTGACTAATTCCATATGTAGAGATAGTCCAACTTGTAAACATTATCATCAAAAACGTCCCATTGTAAAAAATGTTCCAGATAGTTCGTCACTACACACACTTTATTTAAAAAGTTCAAAGTTCTTGCACATTTTTATTTATTAAACAAATCAATACATCGGTGGTGAAACTAAAGTTAACGGCGATCGCGATAAGATCTCTGTAATTCGCGGCTACGATCTCGGGAGCGGTCAGAAGTACGCCAGAGGAATTCATCGACAGATCTTTCATAAGATCTCTTGTCATACACAAGCACAGATCTAGGGTAGTCGTTCATTTCGTAGTAGCGAGGCGGGGGCGGTGGCGGCGGAGGCGGGATGCCATCGTACGTCGCCAGAGCCCCGCTGAAGCCTGGTGGCGCGACGTAAGGCAGTGGCGGTAGCTGATGATGCATGGATCGCATGTACTCAGCTACGTAGGCCTCTGCTGCTGAGCTGCTGCTGCCATATCCTTCTCTGGCTCGATTGAACCAAGCCGGCAGTCTATCTCTGATATTATTATATGGAGATGGAGACCTCCTCTTGTAAGAACTAGATGATAATCTGTTCCATGGAGATGAAAAAGGTTTGCGCCGGCTTCTGGACATGCTCATTCTGTTCCTGTGGGTAGAACCCCTTGAAGACATTGGTGTGCGGTATGTCCGATAATTACCACCACTTTTTTGATAACCCTTCTTGGATGCTTCCTTACTTTTACGTAGTATTGGCGTCATTTCAATGCCATCATCTTCTTGAAACAGTCTACATAATTCTTCAGCTACCTTGGGCTCAATTTCCTGCCCATCTCTTCCTATCTTCACTGGTTTGCCCTCATTCCATGGATTATATAAATGTAAAGTGCTACTAAATGGAAGTTCCTTGCGACAAATCCAATCAACCTTAAAGACACCATCTAAAACCTTCGCAGAAAGTCCCGGAGGTAAAACCCAAGATATTGGTTGCACATCTCTACGGGATTCACTTCCCAGTCTGGCAAATCCTGCAAACTTACCACTCTCCTTCACGGAAAATATTAACAGAACGTTTCTGGATTCCCTGTAGGCTTGATTAAGGTTTGCTTCATTCTGTGGTAAGGTGGACCAAACCCCTTTTGCCTTGGACAGTGTTATGTTCTCTGCATTATTTGATTTGATAAGGAAAAAACGTGTATCTCGGAATAAGTAATTTAGTTTGGTCATATAATCGTAATTCTTGATCTTGTTGCTGGAGTCAATAGTCAAACATCTTCGCTTTTGTTGTACGGGGGAATGGCTCTCGGACTTTGTGCGCTTTCGGTTAGGTCGTCTTACTTTTGATTTAGAACTAGCAGAGCTCAAGCTAGGAGAAGTGGATTCACTGGATGATGAACTGGACACTTCGCTTCGAGTGTCGAAGTCTACGCCTTCCAATTGTTTCAATTCTTCGCCAATTTCTGCTTCCACTTCACCGACGCCAAGGTTCACAGCGTCGGTGTTTGTTTCCATGATTTACAAATGAAGCTTTTTCAAACAATCATAAGGTCCTGTTCTTTATCAAGTTGGAGTCAAGGAGCAATGAAATAAAAGTATCCACATGCAAAGTGCGCTATGTATTTCCAATAAATTCCTGTGTACAAATCCAACCAAACGTAGTCAATGAAAAAGAGCCGACATTTTTATTTTTGTTTTTTTTTTCCTTTATTTGTCCAACTATCAAACAAAACATTCTTTTGAGCCACGCTTAACCATAGAGTACATAAGGGCTGACTGAACTCGAGATGGATCGTGTGTGTGACCCTTTAGAAAATCATTCGTTCAATGTGACGTCATATCGGTACTAGTTGTCAGCTGATTTTATGTTCTTCATGTTGGTAGTTTATTGAAAAACCGCGCGCGGATCAGTCAAAAGATCGGGTGATCCCGGTTTGTTTTGATGGATTTTAAGTTTTTCTTTTATTTATTCTAGATTAGAATAGTGTTTATTTTAAGTAGTTTTATCTAATACCACTCTAAACATGCATTATGTGCAAAAGTACTTGGATAAAATACCGAATATGAAATCGGAATCCAAAGGATCAAGTGCTAAACCAAATATTCAATTATATTGCCATTACTATAGTTTTTATTCACAAAAGGTATGTATTATTCTTAATTTACGATTATAATTAAGTATTATGTATCAATTGGAAGTTATTGGTTCTACCTCAAGGTAATTAAAAAGATACCTAGTGTTGTTTACCTAACGGGTAGGGTAGGTTGGTACGCCTACGTAATTCATTTTCGTAATTTTTTCCGGTACAGTTCGTACATAAACTCTGTCTTCAGGGTAGAAGTAGTAGGTAATAACGACCTACAACAATGAATGTGTACCTACGTACCCTACACAAAAAAATATTAATAGTTAACGCACAACTCAAACCAAAAAAGAGTCGGGGTCTTTGCCATTTTGTACAAATAGCTATGACGTACCTACCTACCTATAGTTTGTCAACGAGACGTTTACTAATGGGCGTAACCAGGCGGCGGGTCCGCAACAACCTATAAGCCACCATAAAAAAACTCATGGCGCGGGGGGGGGGGGGGGGGGGGTTCTATGAAGCGGGCCCGAGATAGAGGCGGGCGGCGCGGGCGCGGGCGCGGGCCAGCGCCACCAGTACCACTACTGGGTAAAGTAAACCCTCGCTTCCTAGCCTTGGTTAGCGCATCTCCGATGAAAACGGCTTTGCGGAGCGAAGTTAGGTAAATCGTGCGATTCTACTATGAATATGATTTTATGGTTCTCACTCAACAAACGCACATCTCGCATCTTTAGTGGAAACGCAGTCATATGCAGATAAAACTGCTAAGCCTGCGTTCACACCACTGTAGTCTAAATCAAAATTTATTTAATTTCAAATCTTTATCCGCGCATTTATTTACTAACACAGGTAATAATGGCTCTACATGAAAAAAACATAGAATTCGAACCTCTGATAGTGGATATTACCCGAGGAGAACAATACTCGCCTTGGTTCCTCGAAATCAATCCTCGTGGAGAGATCCCTGTACTCAAAGTGAAGGGAGAAACAATTCCAGACTCAACTAGAATTTTAGACTATTTGGATAATTATTTGGATGAAGGTAAATGTAACAACAATTACAATATTTAGGATTAGAGCGGTCATAAGTTCATGCATTACATTCACGTTTATTTTATAACATTACTAATTGCCCCCGCGGTTTTACCCGCGTAAGTCCAGATCCCGCGGGATTAAAAATTACCTATGTTTCGTCGCAATCGAGTAGTTTTTGTAACAAACAAACATACTTACACAGACGCAAACATTTAACTGACATTTAGAATATCAATATAGCAAAAGGCAGTCCCAGCTGGTACCCGGTACTAAGATGTAACGCGCTCACGTAGAAGATACGAAGATGATGGTGCAACAATTCCGACGCGAAATCCTTTGCGGCTGCCCCGTCCTACGTATCGAAATTCGAAACAAAAATAGTTCGCTTGACGCAACTATAATACGCATAGTCGTGATGTCTACCGGAGCGGTGTTGGTCTAGTGGAGTTACTTCGACCTTCATTCCGAAGGTCATGCGTTCGAAACCGACCGTTGCGAAAAAGTTATGTGCGTATTCTTATTAACATCGCTCTTACGGTGAACGAAAACATCGTAAGGAAACCCGCGGCTTAGCTAGCTCCAGACGTATTGACCTGTTCTTTCCTCTGTCTGGGCATGGCTGACTAGCCTGGGAGGGTGGTATAGGATCTGGACAAGCCTGCCCAAACTAACAATGACCCGGGCACTACAGCGCCATAAATAGTATAAATTAAAAATGATTGCGCTGTATAAAAATCATTTAAAAGTTAGAAGAAACAGGCCAATTGTTATTAGATACCTATTATTGAGATATTATGTAGGGACTAGTATACTGAAGCTGGTGATGTCTCAAACATATTTCTTGTTCCTTTTACGAGAAATAGATATAAAAAGCCGCTGCAGCGCTGACAACATTGTTACGTCTATCGTAAAAATAAATTCAGCATCGCTGCGGACGTTAAGATAGAGTAGATGAAGGACTACATACTTAACATCATTGAGTTTGAGGTATCGTTACCGTAGTGGCCGTTTACAACCGACTTCCTTCTGATGTCATATCTACTGTTAAGAGGAATAAGGATATCTCTACTCGTTCTCCATACAAACTTAGCCGACTGTTTCCTCCCTGGATTGTAAAACGTATTTGGTCATGGCAGATATATAATAGGTTTTATGGCTTATACATATTTCCTCTAATTTCTTTATCCAGGGACGAAATAATCGACTACGTTTATAAAGTTCGTCTGGAGAAAAGAGTTGGTATCCTTTCCCCTTAAACTTGAGATCTATTAAGACCTAAATTAGTTGTAATCATGTTGATGAAACGTTATTTTGTTTACAGATAAGCCTCTACTAAACGATGTGTCAAATGACTTCAAGGTAAAGGAAAATTTGGAGAAGTTTCGGGAGCTGATTGAGGCGTTACCGGCCGGCGTCATCACGGTCGGATCGTTCTTTCATCCTCATTTCACGGGGCAAGTGAAGCTGCCCTTCATATTGCCGGTTCGGGAGTTATTGAAGAGTACGTATCTTATAGCAATTATTGTCATTTATAGGGGAGTTTTGTGATAAGAAGATGGTTTCAGGTGAGAGATGTGTTGCTCTAGTGGTAGATACCCCGACTTTCATTCCGAAGGTCGTGGTTTCGAATCCTGGCCGACCGCGCACCAATGACTTTTTATTTAAGAAAATAATAAGTGCGCTATTAAGGGCCCTATTCTGAAAAACTGAAAATCCATGTCGGGCGCATCGAAAATTGTTGATTATTTCATGACGGAATGTTGTAGAACTTTTTTTGGTCACAGATTGTAGGCGACATTGTTTCCGATATTTTAGTGCAGTTTCCATACAAATATGTCGAAACGTATTGAAGCCTATCGACATTTTAGCCAAATCAGACATTTTTTGTCTAAAATTTGGATAGGCTTTGCACCAATAGGAGGTTCTTGTCTTAAAACTACACCAAAATGTAGGAAACAATGTCACCTACAATCTGTGCACAAAAAAAAGTTCTACGACATTCCGTCATGAAATAATCAACAATTTTCGATGAGCCCGACAGGGATTTTCAGTTTCAAGGTCGTTGGCGTATATACTCCTCTTAAGATCGCTCTTACGGCGAAGGAAAACATCGTGAGGAAACCTACAGCTTAAAGTCACGCAAAAAGGCCCAGTTATAGGGCTAGTTGCGGAAACACACAGTAAAAACTAACTAACTGGTTTCAGGTGCTTCATGAATCTTTAACTAGGTAGTTGTTAAAATGCTGTTTTACTTGTAAACAACCAAAAGTAGGCGTTTAACTGCATTCTTAGTGGGTATTCTGCATATTATTCTCGAGAATCAAAAACGTAGGGGCAAATCAAGAACTCGGCTAATCGGCTAAAAAGGAATGGTTTTTGAAAGACATATCTGCGCTCTAGGACAATATCCGCTCTTGCTCGCTCTTGTACGCTCGACCACGTCAGCGCCACATAAAACTATGGTACTATCAGGATTCGCCCGCGTACGTCCCGATCCCACGGGAATCTCGGGATAAATAGCTGTTACTCGAAAATGTAGCTTTCAATTGGTGTAAGATTTTTTGAAATCGGTCCTGTAATTTCGGAGCCTGTTCGTTACAAACAAACAAACAACATAACATTAGTATAAAGACTATAGAGTATAGGTAAATATATATATTTCAGCTGGGGCGCTTCTTGTCTAACAACTACGAGTACAACAATCGTTGGTCCACTAAGAAACCCTGTTCCACGTACCTATATGCTGATAAAATGGCAAAATTATTTTACTTAAAAACTAAAGATACCTTCTACTTTAGTATCTATTCTATTGAGTCATTTAGGGATAACCTATCTTGATAGTTAACTGATGATAAGTAAGTCTTATGCATCGTTCTTAACAAAACAAATATATTTTAATACTAACTAGTTTTTTGGCAATCATGAATCATTTCTTCTCATAGGATGGTTATCTCACATTTTATCTGAGTGGTAAAAGTTATCTTATGTAAATTGAAGCGAGAAAAATCTTATCTCTTCAAACCTAACTTTTATTGTTTATCAGATGAAAATATTACCTAACCAATGTATTTTATGTAAAAGTAGGACATTACCTACCTATAGTCAATATAAAAATTAATTTTGAAACTTCCGCTAGGACTAACCAAGCCAGCTGGACCGGGATCTGGTCCTTCGAGCCGGATCCAATAAATTACCTATCTTTCAGTCTGACTGGAACAAATACATAAACGGAACAAAACTTTTGACAACCAAACTATGGATAAAAAACTAAGCCGAAACTGAAGTACTAACCTACTTCCTCTATTTTAATGAGCACAAAGTCACAGGGCCTATAGGTACAAAAAAGTGTCACGTAGAAATCGTCGCGAGTTGTTGTAATAAATGTTTAATTATATTACCAATACCCAATAATTATTGCTGATGCATGCTGATGCATATAGGTACTTAGGTACATATAATTTTAATAAGTTTGCAGGGTGAATGTTGCGGGTTTGATTCCCGCCTTAAACAAATATGTTTTTTATCTAGTCTAATATATAAAATTTCCATGTCACAGTGTTAGTTACCGTACTCCTCCGAAACGGTTTGACCGATTTTTATGAGATTTTGTATACGTATTCAGTAGGTCTGAGAATCGGCTACTCTCTATAATTTATAAGGCAAAACAACGTTTGCCGGGTCAGCTAGTAGAAAATAAATTCTCGTGTGGGTGTTCGATATGTCTATTAGATAAGTTCTTATTTGAGGCTTAGAAACTTGTAACAACTGGGATTTTTTTCCCATCCGTTTCCGCTGGTCATATATGCTGCTGTGGGGACGACTGGAAAGATAATTTGTGCTTGGTTTGTCTGTGTTTACAAGCTACCTATTTTAAATTTCAGATGGAGACTTAAGCAGTTCAAGAAATCTTAGGAGATTAGCTGAAGAAAATCCTAAAGCTAAAGGTATCCTGCTGTACAAAGCTGAGATTCAGGACCGAAAACATGAGATACTTACCAGCGAAGAAGAATATTTAAAGATTTTAAATATAGTTGACCAAGTATTAGCCCAGGTTGAAACACAGCTCAAAACACAAAATATAGGTTGGTATAACTAAATGTGAAAACTCACCAACCAACCGAAATTATCCCGTACCTATTTATTACGCGCGCATACTTCGCGTAGACTTGTGCTCTGTGAGGTCATTTGCGATGCGACGTATGTGCCTGACTAGACGGGACCAACTGACCAACGGCCAACGGGTTGGTTTAATGGGAACAAATCTCTAAATGGGTTTCCTTTCCGACCACCCTTTGGCCCGTTTTGTTGGTCTGATAGGAATGAGTTTTTTTTTTCATTAAATTTAACAGCACAAAAGGTGTCGTAATCGTGGCTGCAATCCATAAATTATATTGTTTTACAGGAAGTTGGTTATGCAGTGATAAGTTCAGTATCGCTGATATAAACCTGGCTGTGTTGCTGCAACGCCTCTGGGAACTCGGCTTGGAAAACCGTTACTGGTGTAACGGGAAGCGTCCGTACATAGAGGATTACTTCAACCGTGTGAGACAACGGCCATCTTTCAAGAAGACCATACCACAGGTGCAAGATCATGTCCGCATGATTATAATGTCACAGCCTCCGGCCTATATCGGCGCTGCGGGGGCTGTTTCGCTCGGCGTAGTTTTGACTATTGCTTATGTATTCAAAAAAATTATATGCTAAAAAGTTCCTTCTATGTATAGGTACCGAACATTCCAGTAAAACTCCAACTATGTACTTATGTACTTAAATTTTCGAATAATATTAGTCTTGTAACCTTGTACCTTTACAAAGGTCTGCACAACATTTTGTGCCTCTCTTTTTATCAATATCGGTCGAATGTTTTTTAAGTGAAGAAAAAGAAAATATAATAAAAACTTCAAATTAAAAATATAAAAAGTTTCATAATTTTTATGACTAATGCCTTGGGCTGACTATCAAGATTCAATGGCATGGTGTATACATGTACACTGTACAGTAGTAATATACAACTTATATACCTTAAGCTTCATCTTTATATAAGCTTTGAATATTATGAAGAAACAGTATTAAAATGTAGATAATAATTTATGTAGTAGTACATGTGTTATAGAGTATTTTTTGATGTATTTACAATAAATAAACACATATTTATATCAACAAGGTTTTATTATTTTTTATAAATAAAATTGTGTAGATAAAAAAACATGAAATAAGTTACTCTTACAATATATACAACACCCCTTATAGACTATAATTAACCATTTTCCCAAAAAAAAAAGTTTGTTAAAATTATCTAGTGTCTTCAGTAGCAGTTTCAGCCTCTTGAGTTTTGTTGATTGGCATCCCCATAAAATGCTTCCCATTTACCATGCTCCGCTTTCTCGCAAGAGGTGTGGTTGTCATAGTTTTTTCCTTATTATATTTAAAGATTCCCTCTCCGGGCAGATTTGGCAGGATATTAGGTATTGTGTACCAAACTCTATAAGTAACAAACCATGTAAGTATTGCAATCACTCCACTTATGAACTTCTCAACCATGATATGGTAGTACAGTATGGTGGAAACCAGCATAACATCCCATAATAGCTGAAGCAATGCTATGACTATTAATAGTGCTCTAACATATGGAGTGTAGTTCTCATAAGATATTTTTAAGATGTTAAGCTCATCTTTGTTTAAGTTTTTTAGAGGATTGACACTAAGGGATTTATCATCAATACTTCGAGCATGTTTTTCATCTCTAATGTAATCTTTGATGCGTTCCCAGCCATTGATAGCTCTAGTTTCTTCTATCATAACTAAGCTAGAATAGATGAGAATGAAACAGTGTCCAGATATGTCAAATCCATTCCAAAAGTGTCCTCCCTTCAAGCATGATATTTTATCACTAAAGCCTTTTTGGTTACATCGACCATAACTTGTTTCAACAACATTAAAGAGAGTAGTCCAAAAGTACCAAAACCCAGTCGCGACCAGCAGCCTCGCCAAGTGGCCGGTGGCAATAATACGTTTGTTTCCGCAGCATGTCGTGTATGACGTCAGAAGAACGTACGGTACTGTTAGAAATAATGTCCAAAACCAACCAAGTTTTACAAAATATTGGTTGAAGATGTTGTCGCTCCTTGAAAAGTAGGACTTAGGAAATGTGAGAACGTCCGCTATCAACGATAGGAGGAAGAGAGCTCCTAAATATACAGCTATTTTTAAATTTGTGTCAAAGAATAGTATCTTCTTACAAATGTGCACAATCATTAAAACAAATATTTCTAGAACCGTAGAAGCTTCACGCGTCGGTCTAGTGCCTGTACCTTTCGTTTCGTTTTCATTTTGAGCCGTAAAGTTCATTCGAGCGTTTTTAAAACTATTTCGGTTATTCATGATTTTATTTCATTTATTTTCGTGAATTTCCACCACTTGCGCAAGCAAAGCGAACGTAAAATAATGACAGTGAAGTGACAGATAATGTGTGGATGACAATGACAGCAAAATAAAATAATGACATTTATAAAAGGTGTTGCCACTTGCCACTGGCAGCCAGCAGAAATGGATTTTATCGATAAAACTGAGCATACCTAAACCACATCACTAGTTTAAAAAAAATACCCGACGCGTGTGCCTCTCCCTCCCTCTCACCCGCGTTGTTCCCGCTTTCAGAAATCAAGCTTTTCCCTCCTTTTACGCCATTTGGCTTGTGTTATTTTTCAATAATATTCGAGTGCGATCATTGTTTACATACCAAAATTCGTCATGAGAAAAGTATCGAAGAGTCGTGTGGAAGAGGATGTGGTATCTTCAACGAATGGATCTTTGTTGAACGATGGACAAGAAGCGTCAGCCACAGCCGCGGCTCCCGCGATCGACGACGATGAAGATTTTGACGTCGAAAAGGAAGAAGAAGTAGATAACGATAATAAATCGGATGCTTCATATTCTGAAAAGGCTTCCCCTAAAAAATCCAAGACTAAGACGCCAAAAAAGGCAAAAAAAAGGAAATCTGGCAAAGCAAAAGAAACCGAGGAAGAGTATGAGGTTTGTAGGCCCAACCAGCGTAACCTGCAACGCGGGAATATTTAAAAAAAAGTTTCTTGTTTTTTTACTTTTTAATTAATTTTAGAATCAAGCCCATTTTGTTGTTGATACAGCCCACGCAATAGGGGTAGTGGAGGAGGAAACGCATTCTCCCTCCCCCCTCCCCTCTCCCTCTTCCCACTCTATAGAGGGTAGCCGCAGTAGACAGCATTTCCCCCTCAATTCAAAGGGGGCCTCAATAGAGAGCACTTTTTTGTTGTACAACACTGCCCCCCTCCCCCCCACCCCTCCCTACCTCCAAAATCGTGACTTAGGATTCTAAAGTGCAACCATTATTTTAGTACTACGGTTACAGAGGTTTTAGTTAAACTATATGATTTCAGGTGGAAAAAGTAGTTGATTCTAAGAAAATTAAGGGCAGGCTTCATTACCTTATTCGCTGGAAAGGGTACAGTGCGGACAGCGATACTTGGGAACCTGAAAATACATTATCATGCCCTGAACTCATCAGCAAATATAATGAAGAGGTAAATTAACCATTTCTTCCAGCATACAATCCTGCTAATATTAGTTTTAAGTTTTTTTAGTTTTCATGTCTGCTTATAAGTTTACGTGTCTGCTTGGATGTTTGTCTGTTAATCATGCAAAAACGGCTGAATGTATTTGGCTAAATTTAGCACACAAGTGGTTTATAACCTGGATTAACACCTAAGATACTTTTTGTTCCAGTATTCCCACGGGAATGGGAATAAAAATGCTAAAGCTTATTAGATGTTAATTTGGGTGTCAATCATGTGACACCAGCTGAATAGATTTGACTATTTGGCACTCAAGTTGTTTATAACTTTGATGGTGTCCTTCAGGGTAGCCGGACCACACAAAAGATGTACACCAACCTATGCTCAGTATTATTTGGTACCTATGTGAAAAATATTTAAAATACTAAATGGCCAGCCATTCTGATGTCATGTTGGCCATACTTCTTTCAATTTCGAAAAATGTATACCTTTAAATTTTTTATAAAATGTTATTTAAAAAAACCTAATAGCCCCTGCGAAAATGTGTGTTTATAAATTATGTTTCAAATCATAATTTTAACTGCTCAATTCAAACTTTTGTCTTCCGAAAATAAATAAATAAACATGCAAAATTTGTTGTGAAAAGCAACTAAGGACTAGTTGAATATGTAGGTCTATTAGAGAACAACTAAAATTGTGCCTATCAAATTCATTGTGTCTATCATGTTATCATGTTGTAACTTGATATTTTTGTGCACATAAGTGAATTTTGTTGAAAGGATTTGATTACTAGAGAAAAAAAGATAACAGGGTCCCAAGTCTGCTCATACAATCATGCCTCAATAGTGTCGATACAATGGTAATTGTCATATTTGATGTATACATTTGTTAGACACATGTGTTAAATACACGATTGTGAGAGCAGACTTGGGACCATAGTATATTATTAATTACTGCTTACTTATTGTTGGGTTTAATGTTTCTAGAAAGAAAATTCTAAAGACAAGAAAAGTGTTGAAAAGGCGGGGAAGAAAAGGAAGTCGAAGAAAGAAAGCAAATCACCTGCTAAGAAGACTAAGACTGAATGGGACAGTGAGAAAGCTGATGAAAATGATGAATATGAGGTGAGTAAGATCAACTGAACCAGGCATTTTGTGTCTTCACGTAAAAAGTTGGTTCCTAAAGCTCTCAACATGAGCTGATTAAAAAGATATCAAATCCTGGACTTGGACAAAATAAACTGTGGTTCTACATGGAATGTGTGGATGATACCTCCAATGGGATGGATAGACGGAAAAATTATTTGGGCGCGATTTCTTAGAGGACGAATACCCTATGCCTTCGGACTGTGGTGAGTTAGTGAAGGAAAACATGACCTAGGGGTCATGTCGATTTCCTCAGAATGTTTTCCTTTTCCATTTCCTCAAATAATATTGCCATAGTCAAATGGCATCTCAAGGTGAATTTGACTGTTCAGTGGGTCATCTTGCTTATACAAATTACTAAACTTCAAAAACCCAAGGGGCCTTTCTCAAGGATCTCAATTCGCTGCTACACCCTACTTACTAGTATTTACTTATAAACGAGAAAGTTTGTATGTATGTGCATTTATAACTCTTTCACCCATAAACTACTGAACTGATTGTGATAAAAATTAGAATGTCGCGTCAAGTTGGCCGGACCACGCAATAGGTTGGACATGCTACTTTTCATCAGGACTGAAAAGGTCTGACTCTGACCCTTGCTTATTATTATCACAATAGGACCAGCCAATCACCATTTTGTATTGCAGCATTTAGACTTAACTTGACTTAATTTTTTAAAATTAGGTGGAGCGCATTTTGGAAGTTCATCATAAGAAGAATGGGAAAAGGGAGTTCCTTATTCACTGGAAGGGTTGGTCCAATAAATTTGACTCTTGGGAGCCAGAGAGCAATCTCAATTGCTCCGATTTAATCAAGAGATTTATGGACAAGGTGTGTAAATCCTACTAAATTTATAAATGTGAAAATTTGTGTGTAAGGTAACAAATTGTTTGTTACTCCTTTACGTATAAACTACTAAACCGTTTGCTATAAAACTCGCTATGCATATAACTAAAGAACTTGATTAATGATTGATTGATTACACATAGGCTGCTTTTTAACCCGCGGGATCGTAACTTAAGCAGGTGAAATCGCCAAAAACATACATCACTTAGTAATTGATTTTGAAAATGTTGATTTGATCAGCCTGTACAATTAATCCAAAGTATGCAACTGATGTATCACAAGTGATTTATTTAAGTGCCTGATTGGTTGAACCATGTAATATGTTTTGAAATACCTTACCAATTTTCTCTTAATACACCACTTTTAGGCAAATGTTATACCTGTATTTTTTAATTTAAAGTCAATTTGTTTCAGGTGGAATCCGCTAAAACTTCTGATTCTCGAAACTTGCGAATGAACCCAGAGTCGACCAACAGGTTTACGTTGCAAGACCCAACCTCTGGTCGCAGGCTGAGCAAAAGGCGAGGGCAGCGCCAAAGGTAGGCTTTTTATATTTCATATCTTCTGTTTATAGTGGTTAACCACTTGCTGTGCCCGCGACTATATCCGCGTGGGAATTTCCGTATAACCGGATTCGTTATCCGGGAAGCCAGAATATTATCGAGCGTGTTATGGAAGAACATCTTAACCGACATTTTGAAAACTTTACAGGAGACGAATTTTTTTAATAACTTTTACATCCTAAGACATAAAGAGACAAATTCTGGATATGTTATAGAATATGTTTTTAATATTATATTATTATTGACGCAATTACAAAAAGATTTATATAAAGGGTACTTTTGCCACTTAAGATAAAATTTCTGATCGTGATTTCTTATGTTTTTCCAAAATCTGTCACTTACGCTATTATTTTGAGCATCTGGGACTAGACTTCATCAAGCATCCACCATCTGATTCGGCGCTGACATGGTTCCGGTCGTTTGTCTTTGGTCTTTACACAGAGATCCATGACAAGGATACGGTGTTGGGCAGTGAGACTCTCACCGGGTATGACTTTGCAGTTGGCCACGTTGCCGATATGGTGTCTCCTAGTGATTAGAAAATCGATTTGGGTAGCGCGCCCCCCGCTCCTGTAGGTGATCAAGTGGTCGGGCTTCTTTTTGAAATATGTGTTCACGAGTGCCAGGTCGGCAGTGGCACATACGCAGGATTTCTTTCCCTTACGCATTCCGACTGCCTTACCCTTAGCCTCTATGATCACGTTCATCTCACCCACATGTCCGATCAGATCACCACCCAAAATGATTCCTTGTGACAACGGGATGGGGCTCCAAGGACCTCGCCGAGTTTATCCCAAACCGACCTGTGGGTGTGGCACGTAAGCAGTTACTGGGTGGGTAGGAACCCCCCTAAAAAGCACCTTCACGCACATAAGTCGGTCGTTAAAGCGATTCACCTCCAAGATATCGTCCTGCAACCCCTCAGCGACCACCACAGCCACCCCGTTCTCTCCACCAGGTGCACCCTGATCAGCTTGTAGCCATTCCCAATGACGGCTCATGGACTCGATGGAAAGGCAGCAGATCCCGGCGGATCTGCTGCCTTTCCATCGAGTCTCCTGCAGGAACGCCACGGCCACCTTCCGCCTGGAAAGTACGTCGGCTAGTTCCCGCGCGCGTCCGGTTAGCGTGCCAATGTTCCACGTTGCGAAGCGGAGTTTCACCTGGTGTTTCGGGGCTAACGTCTTTGGCCGTGCCCGCCCGTGGCGCGGTAGCCCTTGTCCACTTACCACAGGAGTCAGGCGAAGCTCCTGCGCGCCGTTATGCGGCGGCGCCCTAACCCTGTGGCTATAAACTCTTTTGCAACTTTCCATATTGATTTGGCTGATTTTGACTTTTACGTGAGCGACTGCCGTCTGACCTCCCAACCCCGAAGGGAAAGTCTCGCCAGAGCCTCGTCCGTTCATCAGCAGGTGCACCAAGCTAGCAGGTGAGGTTGGCTTGGGCCCAAAGATCTTAGTGGACCCCATACACACACACAATTTCGACCGCATCGAATTACGATAATGTTGCTTACGATAATTTTTAAGTTCATAATTTCTTTAACTTTTGCTTTTGTTGTTTACGATAAAATTTATTTTCCGTTATAGTTTTGTCATTTATTCAAATATGAACTTAAGGGTCTTCGCAATAGGTGTCAAATAATTTTAGTTACACGTTACGATAAAAAAGTGAAAATACGAAATTCTGTCGGTTACGATGTTCTTCCATAACACGCTCGATATGTTGTCGTGAAGTACCTATGTAAAGGAAAAGGAAATTTTAAATAAAATAAAAAAATAGCAATCAGATAAAAGTCTTTAAGCTACCTTCACACCAAATTTCATTGAAATCGGTTCAGTAGTTTTTACGTGATTCGCGCACAAACAGACAGACAAAAAAAATACCTCGTCGTTTCGGCATGTTGATTTGGTTTTTGAGACTCTTGGTGGGTACTTTTACCAAACACAAACGAAGTCAGGTAGGTAACATTAGCTTAGTTTAACATATCTCTAATTTTATTTATTTTTGTTACAGAGTACGTTATGACAACGCGGAGTAATAGTAAATATAAGTATACAATGCATAATAATGTACCAACCCCTTTGGTTAGAGTATAATGTTAATGTTCATTCTGCGGCCACACAGTCTTACATTGACACCAGCTGTGTTGGAATTTACTACTAGCGAGTATTAGGTGACACTAAGTTTCACTATTTGCTATTTGTTCAGTGTGGGCCTGGAGGGTTACATATTATTAAGATGTTTTGTGTGAAAGCTTATTTACATACTTGACGGCAGGCGACTGAAACGCCACTCATTTAAATGTTCCATAATAAATAAAATAATGGTACGAAGCTTGTGTTATGGTGACTAGACAACGGATATAATACTTATATTTATTTTGCTTGTGTAAATACATACATTTTATACATAAGAGACACCCAGATCAGAAACAAATATTAATAATGAAGCAGCTTCTAAATTCAAAATTAGTGTATTTTTGAGTTTCATAATTGTTTAAGTAGTCTTCAAATTTTGAGTGTAGTATTCGACAGTCAGTGAAGTATTTTTGATTATTATTTCAACAAGTTGTTCTTTTTGTAAATATCATAGGATTCTATATCAAGATTTATTGAGATTTTTGTATAAATGGTTAAAATTATCTATTCTGTATCATTCAAGCTAAAATGTTTTTTACTTGCAAAAGTGTTATTTCTCGTCTAAATATATCATTTTGAGTTTGCCTGTCTGCTTGATAGAGCTAGCTTATGAATGAACACGCAGCTACTTTGTATGAGTTCTTAGGAAGGTCCGTGGCTTCTACGGAGTCCGGTCTTGGTGGGGAGCCGGCCAAAGTCCTCACCACCCAGATGTTGCGTTGAAGCCTTAGCGATTCACATAACGGGAATACGGTTATTTAAGTAATATGATTATGATGCAAATAAGTCAGATAACGAAAATGATAAAAAGGGATACACTGGATTCTAAGGTAGAACCTAATGAATTGATTCTTACTTAGTTGCCCAAGTAGTAAATTCAAACATTTGTCTAAGGGACTTCATTTGATATACCAAAGCGGCCAGAGCGCGCGGCTGACCCTCCTAGGGATCAAGCAGTACATCCGCCACAGCACGGGGAGAATTCAAGGGTTGCTAGTCTCCCCCTTATTCGCCTTTTATGGCAGCCTCGGGAATAGATGTGGTAACCTTATTCTATGCCGGGGCTGCACATAATGTATATGGACACTAGCGAACGATATACGACGTCACATGACAGATATGTAGTCACAAAGCGCCCTGACCGCTTTGAATCTAAGAGTATGTAGTTTCTAGATAAATGAGAGGCTATTCAATATTATATATGTACTGAATTTATAATTATACAAACAAATATGTCAGCAGCAGAATACCTTCAAGTAGACTGTGTAGTGTGTATGGTATACGCATTACCAAATTGATCAGCCAATCTTAGACTTTGATCAACCAATCATGCACTTTGATTAAAACATAGCATACACAGACAGAGTTAGGACCTACTTATTATTAATATGTTAAAGAAAGTACATAATTTAATAATATCACATAATTTATATACTAAATACCTTTTGGTTCGGTACATGGTGTTGTATCTTATATATATATATTTAATTTGTTATGTTTATTTTTAGCATTTAAAAGTTCATTTATGTTCAATATAATATAGTCGAAAGATGAGGTTTCTATTTTTTTTAATTAGAAGCATTTTTTATATTAAGGAGTTTTATTCTATTTTAAATAAACGACCGCACCTAGAAATATTCATAAGTGAACCTTTAGTTTATCTATGCTTGGGTATTAAGTCTAAAGCTTCACTTACGGGTCCTAAAAATTAAAAAGATCTTTTGACATAAGATTAGCTAAGGAAATTAGGAAGGTATTTTATCAAATACACTCTTGAAACAATGTATTTGATTAACATTTCCACAATAATTGGAATTATTTTGGCTAGTAATTAAAACTGGTTGGTTTTACGGGATTACTGTGAGCATCATTTTAACAAAACAAGTAGAGATCGCTTTATTCTATATCCTTTAGATATCAAATTAGTTTAAATTTTTTTAAACGTGATTTCGACTCGTGTCTGTTTAAAGTAATGTTCAGGTAATGTCTTATTCCAAATTGCAATATTTTTGCCTTTATAAAATTGTAACCTTCAATATGGAACAGTAGGCGGCAGATTAGTTGAAACAAAATGGCGGATGCGCAGAAGTCGATTTTTCATAGAAAGTGCATGTAAAATATACTGCGCGCACTTTCCCCTTCCACGACAAAACTTTTCAACTTATCTGCCGATCACTATAAATATTTTGTTTTAAAGTGTCAACCCACACTTAGGATAATGCGTCAAGCCTCACTCGTAAGTAAGAAGAATGCTTTTCTAAATATCAATCGAGCTGCTTGAGCACCCGCGGCGCGGCGAGTTCGGTAGAGCGGTGACCGATAGGTCCCGGGTTCAATTCCTGCCGGAAACATTGACTTTTGGAAAAGTATAATATTAGAAATCTTCAATATGGTGTTAGATTTACAGAATTTTTCTTTTATTTTGTGTGTATTTGTAATAATGTATAAGTATAGTTCTAAATAAACGGTTCACAATATAACTGCGTTTTTTCTTAGCTTTCATTTAATTTTATACTTACACAAGATGGGAACCCGAAACCCGTCGGGCTTCGGATAGTACCCCCGAAAACAGTAACAAACTCTCTTTGAATCAATTCCCATAGAAACTTTCATCCACAATTAAACACTCTTAGGGGTTGAATTTTGGAAAAAAAACCTTTTAGAGATTCACTTACTACCCCATATCAATTTCTATGTCAAATTTCAAGTTTCTAGGTCAAGCCGTTACGAAGTTGCATACAAACGTTTTTCCCCATTTTTACCCCCTTAGGGGTGGAATTTTCAAAAATCCGTTCTTAGTGCTCACTTTCAACCCCTAAAGAATCTATTGTTCCAAATTTCAAGTCTCTACTCCTAGCCGTTTAGCCTGTACGTTGTCCATCATTCAGTCAGTCAGTCAGTAAGTTACACTTGCGTTTTATTAAGTAGTACTAGGTGGGAACCCGAAACCCGTCGGGCTTCGGATAGTTTTAATTCCACCCGGTTCCGTGGTATATTCAAAATGAAATTTTTAATTTGGTAACAAAATTTGAAATCGGTAGATTTATTTAAACTAAGCACCCAGTGATGACGATGGTGATAACGCGTAACCCGAAATCCATCGGGCTTCGGTTAGTTCCAATTCCATCGGGTTCCATCCAATATTTAATTTGCTTAAGAAAATCGGAATTGGCAAAGGAACTGGCTCCCGAACAGGAAACCGAAGCCAAATTCGAAACCCAAACCGAAATTGGATCGGATACCATTTTCTACCAAACCTACCATTTTCCAGCAATACCTACCATTTTCTACTACATCCCAATATTTTCTACCAAAAACTAACAATTCTACCAAAAACTACCATTTTCTACCAAGCCTACCAAAATCTACCAAACTTACCATTTTTACCAAAACCTACCATTCTCGACCAAAATCCTTCATTTTATCAATAATGCATAGGAATATGCCAAGGGAAATAAATAAAAAACAAATCGAGATTTAAATAAAAAAAAACCAAATCGGGTAAGGAAATTAAAACCTACGTCGTAGTCAAAAAAGAAAAAACACACCGAATCCAAATCCTAAACCGAAACTTAAACTCAGTCTCAAATTCGAATAATAGATCGCGTGTAAAAAAGTAGCTTCCATTCTAACTGCATACGACCGCACCACTCAAAAAAAAAAAAACTTTCGCCACGAAGAAAATCTGAAACTTAGTAGAAACTCCTTGGTTAGTGAAGGCAACCTAGTATCTGTCTAACAGCTCTTGACAGGGCGGCCATTTTGATTCCATGGCCTACTGGATTTAACTTAGACCAATCAGAGAGCCCCGTACGTACCCCCGAAAACAGTAACAAAATCTCTTTGAATCAATTCCCATAGAAACTTTCATCCCCAATTTAACACTCTTAGGGGTTGAATTTTGGAAAAAAAATGTTTAGAGATTCACTTACTACCCCATATCAATCTCTATGTCAAATTTCAAGTTTCTAGGTCAAGCCGTTACGAAGTTGCATACAAGGTTTTTACTAGAGATGGGCCGACTAGTCGCCGACTAGTCGGCAGTTCAACCGACTAGTCGTCAACTAACGATTATGCAATAAAATCAATATTTATTGAATTAGTAGTACAGTTAGAAGGTGGGTAGTCAGAAAAACGTTAACAAAACGTCATAGCCTACATACATCATCTAAATATCATACATTTAAAATGTTATACCTGGCCCTCCCGTTAGAATATTCTATAATGAAAGGCTAACCAAGGAAAACAGATTGTTATTTCGGGAGGCTAGGGTCAGGTCTAAACTTCACAACTTCGCACATTGCTGGTGCAACCAGGGGATTATCTTCGTCCGTCAGGGCGATGGAAAGCCTGCGAAGCGCGTTTCGTCACGGGACGATCTTGATTGCATTTTTGGGCCAGCTGCAGAGGATGTTGTTGCGGGATCATAAGTTGTTCCATTATTCTTACACGACTGCGAAGGAAGGGCATTGTTTCTATGTATTAGTAATATTATCTATTTTATTTATTTTGTGTCGTATATATTATTATTATTATAACGGTATAATATGTACTTATCGTTTACGTTCTATTTGTGATCATTTTTTTGTTTTGGATTTATTGTATAAACACACCAGTGGAAGGATAGCTAAATCAAAAACTATAGTAGGTTGTGGTGATCTTATGTATCTTATTGTGGTCGACTTTACGGTCACTTTGTACCCCATTTCAAGGCTTTCGTTCGTATTACTTCAAACCATATTCTTCCTATTGGTTTATAATTAACAATAATAACTCAAGATGTTTGACATTAATATAAGTAATTTAGACTCAATCACAATAAAATGCCTTGAAGTGGATGAAATTGAGGAGTGTTCGTCGTTACTAGAGAAAACTTATGATTTTAAGATCTTAAATCACAACATTAGAAGCATTTCTAAGAATTTCAATAATTTTTCAATGGCCCTGCATCGTTCAAAAATTATTTTTGATGTTATTATACTAACGGAATGTCGCATAAATGAAAGATCAATTATTCCGATAATTCCTGGCTATAAAGCTCACAGAACAAATAAAGTCATAAACCAGAACAGTGGAGTGGTGACCTACGTAAAAGACTTGTGGAACGAATCGGTACATGAACCTAACTTTAGAGAGGCTGACTGCCTGATAGTCGATATACCCAATGTAATAACCGTGCTGGCAATTTATCGGTCTCCGTCGTTTAATAGGCTGGACACCTTTCTGTTAGATTTAGTACCCCAATTTGAAATTTACAAAAATAGGCCAAACTTAGTCTTAGCTGGAGACATAAACATAAATATTCTTCCTGATGAAACCCAACATAACAACGAAGAATACCTTTGCTTAAATGCAGAATATGGTCTTTTGCCCGCAATATCACTTCCCACCAGGAAAAAAACATGTTTGGATCATATTTTTGTTAAGTCCTTAAATAAAGTTATAGGAATTGTAAGCAAACCTGATATCACGGATCACTTTGTCACAATGGTGGGTTTGTCACTAAATGTCAAAGCGAAAAAAGTTTCAGGGTACAGAGAAATTACTAGGCTTAATTACGAGTTTATTGAGTCTGAGCTCTCTGAGATGGACTGGTCTGAGGTTCAAAATAAGGTGGATTTGAACTTAGCAGTTAGTGCTTTTATTAATAAACTATCAATGGTTATTGAAAAACACACAATGAAGGTCAGAGTGGGAAGATCAAAACTTAACATAAAACCTTGGATCACGCCCGGTCTCATCAGATGCATGAGAAATAGGGATCGACTTCATTCAAAAGCCAGAAAAGATCCTTTAAATAACATACTTCAAGTCACATATAAACGGTACCGCAACTTTTGTAATAAAATACTGCGAAACTTAAAAAATAAATATGAAACTGCCGAATTGCAAAAAAACTTGGGCAACCCAAAGGGACTTTGGAAAGCCATTAAAAATATTTGCCACATCTCTCAAAACAAAAAACAACCCACTGAACTATTAAATCTACCTAACACAAATGACAAAGTACAGTCGCTGGACATCTGTAATGCCCACTTTTCAACTGTTGGCCAAAGACTTGCAGACAAAATTTTAGATGAGTTGAACACTGACGAAAATTTTTTAGCCTCACAGACAAAAATGGCACCAGTAGCACACACATTCTTTGTTCAACCAACAGACCCAGCCGAAATTAGTGCGATGATTTCCCAGCTAAAAGATAACAAATCACCGGGTATCGACGGGATTAATAATGTGCTAATCAAAAGAATAAAACCTTACATTCTTGATCCTCTCACATTTATTTTTAATCTGTCCTTTAGCTCTGGCGTGTTTCCCGAAGACTGGAAAACTGCTTGTGTTTGTCCAATACTCAAGGGTGGCGATAAATATTCCCCGGATAATTATCGGCCAATCTCGCTACTGGGAGTATTTTCCAAACTTTTGGAAAAAGTGATGAACAAGCGGTTTGTACAGTTTCTAGAATCGCATAGCTTGTTATCAGATCTTCAGTTTGGTTTTCGACGGAATAGATCTACCAATGATGCAACATCAATGTTAATTAATAAAATCGCCGAATATCTCGACCATAATCAACGATGTCTGGGAGTATTTCTAGACTTAGCCAAGGCATTCGACACTGTGTCCACCACAGTGCTTTTGGGGAAGTTGGAAAGAACGGGTGTTCGCGGTTTAGCATACAACTGGTTTAGAAGCTACCTAACTGCTAGGAGACAGTGCGTCAGGGTTTGCGACCAGACTAGCACAGTGAATTCCGTTAGATTCGGTGTGCCCCAAGGTAGTATCCTGGGCCCAACTTTGTTCCTACTTTACCTAAATGATATACACAACTTGACGATACCGGGTGCTGACGTAATCTGTTACGCAGATGATACAGTAATTTTGTTCAAAGGACAGACTTGGAGTGAAGTTCATCTTTCCGCAGAAATTGGCATGTCGCAGATTGCTCAATGGTTAAGATCGAACCTTTTGACACTAAATGCAAAAAAGACGAAATACATTTGCTTTCATAAAACAAAGGCATCAGCTCCTCCAGGTAATTCCAATTCGCTTAAAATTCACAAGTGTGGTACTGGAAGTGGTGGTCTTTGTAACTGTGACAGTATCGGAAGAGCAGACACAATTAAATATTTAGGTGTTTATGTCGACGAAAACTTAAATTTTCGAGATCATCTTTCCCACACGTCTGGCAGAGTCAGGTCAACAATTAACATCTTAAGGCAACTAAGAAACTCAGCTCCAGTTGAACTGCTCAGAAATGTTTATTATGCGATATGTCAGTCAGTGATAACATATTGCATCGACTGTTGGGGTAGCGCTGCGAAAACCTATTTGATTGAAGTCGAAAGAGCTCAGCGTTCGGTTCTCAAAGTAATTCTTAAAAAGCCTTATCAGTATCCGACGATAGAGATATACAAAGAAAGCAAAGTCCTGAGCGTCAGACAACTCTTCGTGCTGAGGCTAGTTTGTAAGGTCCACAAAACATTTTTGGGTACTCAGGAGTACAAAAAACTGTTACAAAAGCGCAGATATTTTATAAGGGCCCCAAAAATTCGAACCGCGTTCGCCAGACGTTTTGGAACCTTTATTGAAACTCAGACCTACAGTAGAGTAACAGAACTTTGTGAGATTAAAAGACTAAACTCAACTGAAGCCAAAAATAAAATAAAAACATGGCTGTCGACTTTGTCTTACGACGAGACAGAGTTACTGCTACACTGGGACGACTAGGCAAATCTTAACACAAAATGTTAATTGGATAAAGATGTTCAATATTTAAGAAGCATGTATGGTGATCATTAATATAATATCTATATTGTATAATATATATGTAGTTGTATTTATTTATTATTATTATTATTATTATAATTATGTATTATATTATAATATATTCTGTAGGTACCTATTTATTTATTTTTATTATATTTTTAGGGTTCCGTAGCCAAATGGCAAAAAACGGAACCCTTATAGATTCGTCATGTCTGTCTGTCTGTCTGTCCGTCCGTCCGTATGTCACAGCCACTTTTCTCCGAAACTATAAGAGCTATACTGTTGAAACTTGGTAAGTAGATGTATTCTGTGAACCGCATTAAGATTTTTACATAAAAATAGAAAAAAATAATACATTTTTGGGGTTCCCCATACTAAGAACTGTAACTCAAAAAAAATTTTTTCACCAAACCTATACATGTGGGGTATCTATGGATAGGTCTTCAAAAATGATATTGAGGTTTCTAAAATCATTTTTTTCTAAACTGAGTAGTTTGCGCGAGAGACACTTCCAAAGTGGTAAAATGTTGGTCCCCCCCCCTGTAACTTCTTAATTAATGGAATGATAAGACTAAAAAAAGTATATGATGTACATTACTATGCAAACTTCCAACGAAAATTGGTTTGAACCAGATCCAGTAGGTAGTTTTTTTTTAAAACGTCATAAATCGTAAACCGCAATTTACCTTTCAAAACAAAATCTGTAGTATAGATAATGGTACGGAACCCTTCGTGCGCGAGTTCGACTCGCACTTGACCGGTTTTTTTACTTTTCAATAAATAGACATGTGTGTGTATATTTTTGGGATTAGAGTTTATTATAAATATATCATAATATGCGTGGACAGTAGGCCGAAGACTGTAAACACCTATTTTTGTCAATCGTTTTCTGGTACCTCACAGCACAGACAATATTGTCTAGTGTGAGGACCGCAGTGTTATCGTATTACTGTAACTATGTTTAAAGGAAATAAATATTTTTGTATTTTTTGTATTTTTTTTGTTATTAATTAGCCTCAGCTCCATTCAATTTTTTTTTCCAACTTTTATTTTTTATTTTAACAATTTTTTGGAAGTTTCGCAACAGCTTTCGAAGTGCAAATTTATCCAAAAATACCTACAATCGCCGAAGGATCATGACTAACCCAAATATCTCGAAATTATAATGATCTGCGTTGCCGACTAGTCAGCAATTTTGGAACCGACTAGTCGGCTAGTCTGCTAGTCGGCAGAACCCCTAGTCGGCCCATCACTAGTTTTTACCCATTTTTACCCCCTTAGGGGTGGAATTTCCGAAAATCGGTTCTTAGTGCTCACTTTCAACCCCTAAAGAACCTATGTTCCAAATTTCAAGTCTCTACACCCAGCCGTTTAGCCTGTACGTTGTCCATCATTCAGTCAGTCAGTTACACTTGCGTTTTATTAAGTATGACAAGATGGGAACCCGAAACCCGTCGGGCTTCGGATAGTTCTGATTCCACCCGGTTCAGTGGTTTACAACATCAAATTTTTAAATATGATAGCAATATTGAAATTGGTAGGACCAATTCCCATACAAACTTTCATCCCCTATTTAACACCCTTAGAAGTCGAATTTTGAAAAAAATACTTTTGTTGTTTCACCTACGACCCCATATCAATCTCTATGTCAAATTTCAAGTCTCTAGGTAAAGCCGTTACAAAGTTGCATACAAACATTTTTCCCCATTTTAACCCCCTTAGGGGTGGAATTTCCAAAAATCCGTTCTTAGTGCTCTCTTTCAACCCCTAAAAAAACCTATGTTTCAAATTTCAAGTCTCTACACCCAGCCGTTTAGCCTGTACGTTGTCTTGTCCATCAGTCAGTCAGTCAGTCAGTGACTTACACTTGCGTTTTATTAAGTACTAGGTGGGAACCCGAAACCCGTCGGGCTTCGGATAGTTTTAATTCCACCCGGTTCCGTGGTATATTCAAAATGAAATTTTTAATTTGGTAGCAAAATTTGAAATCGGTAGATTTATTTAAATTAAGCACCCAGTGATGACGATGGTGATAACGCGTAACCCGAAATCCATCGGGCCTCGGTTAGTTCCAATTCCATCGGGTTCCATCCAATATTTAAATTGCTTAAGAAAATCGGAATTGGCAAAGGAACTGGCTCCTGAACAGGAAACCGAAACCAAAATCGAAACCCAAACCGAAATTGGATCGGATACCATTTTCTACCAAACCTACCATTTATTTATTTATTTATATAATTATCCATATTATTAATTATTATTATTTTCCAGCAATACCTACCATTTTCTACTACATCCCAATATTTTCTACCAAAAACTACCAATTCTACCAAAAACTACAATTTTCTACCAAGCCTACCAATATCTACCAAACTTACCACTTTTACCAAAACCTACCATTCTCTACCAAAATCCTTCAATTTATCAATAATCGGCATTTTATCAAACGGCTGGAATATGCCAAGGGAAATAAATAAAAAACAAATCCAGATTCAAATAAAAAAAAAAACAAATCGGTTAAGCAAATTAAAACTTATGTCGTAGTCAAAAAAGAAAAAACACACCGAATCCAAATCCTAAACCGAAACTAAAACTCAGTCTCAAATTCGAATAATAGATCGCGTGTAAAAAAGTAGCTTCCATTCTAACTGCATACGACCGCATCACTCAAAAAAAAAAAAAAACTTTCGCCACGAAGAAAATCTGAAACATAATAGAAACTCCTTGGTTAGTGAAGGCAACCTAGTATTTGTCAAACAGCTCTTGACAGGGCGGCCATTTTGATTCCATGGCCTACTGGATTTCACTTAGACCAATCAGAGAGCCCCGTACGTACCCCCGAAAACAGTAACAAAATCTCTTTGAATCAATTCCCATAGAAACTTTCATCCCCAATTTAACACTCTTAGGGGTTGAATTTTGGAAAAAAAAAATTTTAGAGATTCACTTAATACCCCATATCAATCTCTATGTCAAATTTCAAGTTTCTAGGTCAAGCCGTTACGAAGTTGCATACAAACGTTTTACCCCCTTAGGGGTGGAATTTCCGAAAATCGGTTCATAGTGCTCACTTTCAACCCCTAAAGAACCTATGCTCCAAATTTCAAGTCTCTACACCCAGCCGTTTAGCCTAGAAGCTGTCCATTATCAGTCAGTCAGTCAGTGAGTTACACTTGCGTTTTATTAAGTACAAGATGGGAACCCGAACCCGTCGGGCTTCGGATAGTATCCCGAAAACAGTAAAAAAATCTCTTTGAATAAGATTCCCATAGAAACTTTCATCCCCAATTAAACACTCTTAGGGGGTTGAATTTTGGAAAAAAAAATGTTTAGATATTCACTTACTACCCCATATCATCTCTATGCCAAAATTTCAAGTTTCT
>OY292399.1:8004751-8068760 GCA_958496205.1 Idaea biselata
AGTTCATATTTAAGACACATCTTAACAGTTTGATCGGCAACACTCTTGTCACTCAAGACGTACGGTCGGTCTGCAATTTCGTTAACGAAATGCTCAGCTAACATTTTAGCGTCGTCTCCTTTCATAGAGCAGAGGAGTTTGATAGCTTGGAGATGTCTTCCGGAGGAGAAGAGCGATTGTGTCCGAGCTAGTAGATCCCTCGGACGGACTCGGACGAGCCCGCGGCGGCCGAGCACGGTGAGAGCGCCGTCGCACACGCAGGCGCCGGCCAGCGCGCTGCCGCCCGCGCGGCACATCGCGCGGGACACGCGCCCGTCCGTCCAGTGGCCCTGGACACATCCAACAAATCTAAATACACTACAACTATATTACATGCAAAAAAAAAAAGTTTTACAGAAATCAAGTGCCGTGCTTTATTGTTGTATTGAGATATTTATATTGAGAATACAGGTTTTTATCCAATAAGAATGACATTCAAATGCCCCCGCATAGAATAGGGCCACCCTATCTCTTCCCGTGGGCGTCTTTAAGGCGACTAAAGGGAAGACTACCAAACATTTTACCTCCCTCGCACCTAAAGTAATATTGGTACTTATGGGATTAAGGTGAAAAGGTAACTTACCTTATAAAAAGCGGAAGCATAAACTGGTTCAATATGAGATAGTTCTAGAGGTTTGTTGTAATCATCACCCCACATCCTCAGATTTTCATGTTCATCAAATATAGCCAGAGTTCCTCCTAGCCAGCCTATCCACAGCGGAACTGTTTTCAGTTCTACTTTTTGTATGGGTCTCAAATATATTGATGCTCCTGTAATAGTTAACGAGAGCCATTGTAATGTAAGAGCTCGTGCACAGACTAGGATTCTTTCATCATTTTCGCTCCATTCTAGTACTGGGAGTGTGTCTGGTGGTCCATTCAGTCGTAGACCAGATGCTCGACCGCCAGCCACAATTACTACCCGAGTGAGTGTAGCTAGGGCCAGTACTCTAGCATCACGTGCTGTCATTGCAACTACTTCTCCTCTCGCCCCGGAAAAGATACAAGACGTACGCGCCGATCGCACTCCAAGTGGCCTCGAAAATTTTATCAACCACACTGACCCACCAGTATCCAGGGCTAGGCCTGATGTCGCTGCCCATGTTACCCTCAAAATGCCCCAAGTGTCACCGCCTAATGTAACTCTTCTCAATATTGTCCCACGTATGCTTTCATACTGACAGATAAGCCCCCTTGCATATCCGGCAAGCAATCTAGAGCTATCTTTGTTGTACGATAAACAAGATACTGCACCAACGCCATCAGTATTGGAATTGCAGACCCATTTTAATGTTTGTTCATAGAATGATAAGAGTTGTCCATGAGCAGTGCCCACTGTTATTTTTCCATCTTTACCAATGCCTAGTGCTGTGGCAGCACCTGCAGAAGATCTTTCCTTTAACAAAATTCAAATACAATTAGTTAGTACCTATTGTCACACAAATGTTCTATGTACTTGATAAAAAATAACAGGACAAAACAGAAAATAAATCTTGAATTACTATTACTAATCTGCACACAATTTTATGTACTGATTTCTAAAAATGTAAAATTGATTTATATTAACTTTCTCTGTCCTAATAATAATAATTAGTAAATAATAACAAATAAGTAGGCTTGAATTTTGGTCTTTTGTCATCTTTATGTTTATGTATATTCTAATTAATTACTGTGTCATGTTAATTACCTTTTAATTAGTTACGGGTCTGAAATACAACACAGTTCTCTAGATACATTACCTGTGCTTGTTTGATTTGTTGAGAGATAGCAGGTAAGAAGTCTACTTGAAGAGCAGAACAAGTTGAGGGTTCTTCTTGTGGTTTATGTAGTTGAATATCAGGACCTTCATGTTCCTCTGTAGACAGAACCTCTTCGAGAGACGGAGCCTCGCTCGTCGGCAACGCGTATTCTATTTCATCGAGCTAAAAATTAGATAATTTACAGTATAGGGGCGTATAGAGTAAGTCGAAAAGAAAATTGAATTTACGTACCTCTTCTATGTCCAAATATTGTAGACTACTAACTGATTCTAAATCTGAATCTAGTAATGATTGGATAGATGGAGTCTTTAGTAAATCCATAATACTTTTTCTATGCAGATTATTCCTTAGATAATTACTTTATAAATTAATTAGGTAGATTTAGTTCAATGCAAAAATTACATCAACAAAGTATTTTTCTTTTTTTACGACTTCTCTAAACTTCGATCGAAATCGAATGCCTTGGGCATTTATCCACTGTCAAATAACAGATTCGTTCGATTTTTGAGCTTGGGGTTAAATGAGGAGGAACACTAACTTTTTATCCTGGCAGAGGGCGTTGGTCGACTGATCTTAGGTTTGAATTAAGAACTGTCAAACAGGTGTTTAACTCTCGGCGCCAAATTGGCCATATCGGTCTCAGCTCAGACCGAAAGAAAGAAAAAAAACTCGGCGTTTTCATTTTTGGGGGACCATCATCATCAAAAAAAAAAAGATTAAAGCAGTTTTTTTTTTTTTTTTTCGGTCTGAGACCGATATGGCCAATTTGGAATAGCCAGGGTCAAGTTTTAGAATATTTCAAGTTTCTTCAATATAGTTTTGGCGTCGTACATCTTGTACATCTTGCCAGTATCAAGTGTTTTGCATGAAATTAGCCCGATCGGGCCTATAGTTCAAGTCAGGGGCTATGGTAAAGCGGTGGCAACTTTACTATAACCTTCAAGGATCTTCGGCGCGAACGACGGAAAGTTCATGTTTAACACTCAATTTTGTTTTCACTACACTTGTGCACATTCACGGAACTAAATTGAATAAGATTCCACCAAAATTACACAATTTAACCGAGTTTACAACATAGTTTAACGAAACTAAAATTGGAGCACAACATGTTGTCTCCGCTTTCCCGCCGAAAGTCAAAGCAGTTATAAATGTCGATATCGCCCGACCTAAATAGTGACTTCACTATTCCTGTGATTTCCGTTTCCAGGTTACGCTTTCCGGTAGAATAGTGTTGCCAGTTTCGGCAATTTGTTTTAATGTGAGCTGCGACCATAAAAAACGGGTGGTGCATGGTGTTTTTTTTATATCCCTAGATAATGAATGACATATAAAGCTGCTCTCATTCTTGGGTGAGTGAGACAAAAGCTATCACTTTGTTTGACTAAGCTTTTTACCTCTGTTTATGGATTTTATGATGTGGAATTTAGGAATTTATATAATCCTAGGCTTAAAATAGCCGATTTTTTGTGTAGCAACCCTGGTTGTCTTGTCTGAAGTTGTCTCTCATGTCAGAAGACTGTCAGTCTGTCAGTCAGTCTCTGTGTGTGCGTCGTCATTTACGGTGAATTTTAGATTTGTCTTACAAAATATTGAATTGAAAGACTCAAGTGTTTTATCTTAATTTTAACTACATAAACATATTTTATTTACACGCCGAGCATCGAATTGTGATGGTGCAAGAGGCCCACTCGGTTTTCAACATTCTTAGATTGTGTCTTGATTCCGCCATCTTGATGTGAGCTGAGGTCATCGAGTAAGTGTGCAATTCCTGATTTCTATAAAACAATGTCTGACGGTAATTCAAAAGACCCACCTCTTCAAACGATGAACGGCATGCCGCCGAGTCATAACCCGTGGATGTACAATCAAATGTTCAACCATCAACAATTCAACGGTTACCATGGGTTCTATCCACCACAGTTCAACCCGCACTACAATCATATGAATAATGTTGGCTATACAAATCAGTTTCACAAAGATCCCAATCCGTTCTCAAAACCCCCGCCATCGACTCCCCTGCTAGGTATGTCTCCACTAGATTCCAATCGTCCCTTTTTTAACCAACAACCTATTAGGTTTCATCTTAATAACGTCCGTAAGCCACCGCCTCTACTCAATGACAATCCACTGAACAACAACAACACCCCTAAAAGGAAACGGAAGAAAGGCAACAATAATAATAATAACAATAGCAATGCAGATGGAGAGAATTTCGAGTGTTTGAAGAATGCAGAACCTCCTTTGCCAGATCACCCCCCGCCGCTCCCGCCTCTGCCTCCCCCGGACGTCCCTCCTCCTCCGCCTCCTCCTCCTCTTGACGTCCCTCTGCCTCCCCCTCTCGCCACTGAGGACATCCCTGAACCTCCTGAACCAAGGGATGCCAGAAATTTAAGTAATTCTGATGATAATACTAACATCTTCAATAGCAATACTCCAAATATATTGAAGTCATCATCAATATGCCCTAATACGGCTGGCGCTTGGCCAGAGAGTCTCGAGAGGTACATAAAAAGGTGTTATGAGAAATGCAAGTCAGGTTTTGATCGCGATCAAATAGATATTTGCTTGAAGGGTCGTATTACAGCTGCTGCTAATAAAGATGAAATCTGGACCAGGAATTGGGATGAGGAACCTATTCCTAGTGTCCACAGCGAACGGAATAACCTGTGCGTTAAGCCAGTTCGTGGTACATTAAGTCTTTATCAAAAATGTGAGAATATTAATGACACACATAATAAGGGTCGGCTCGGTGGAAGGAACTTTAGCGGACCAAAAAGCTCACCTCAGCAACGGAGGAGAAGACAGCATTCAAGAAGTAGATCTAGGTCCAGGAGTCCTCCAAGGAAAAGATTGAGGTATATTTTTTACTATCTACTAGGTTACACCTACATAAGTCCCAATCCTCCTACCTACATAAGACGACCTCTGTGGCGCGTCGTGCGAGAGCGCGACTGCAATGCAGGAGGTTGCGGGTTCGATTCCCGCCGGGATTACCACAGGGCTAGATGGCACTGTGTGTTGTTCACAGAATTTATTATTATTATTATAATCCTGTGGGAATATATGAATATGAAGCCTGTGTTGTTCCATGTCCCCAGCTATCAACATTCATTGTTTCATCTCAATCAGATCAGTGTTTTTTGCTAAAGGGAGTGACAAACAACAAACTTTCACCTCTGTAATATTAGTGGGATTTGAAATGGTTAAATAAGTAGATATTATTCTAATGTACTGTGCTAATGTATTGTAATGCACTTGGTCTTTGGAACCCATAGATTTTGTGAGGGAGGAAGGCCATTAACTGAGGAACAGGGGCTTGGACTACCACTCCGTATTGTTCTTGGTGCAAAGGCTGGTCTTTGCAATACAAAGAGGTAATGCCGCCAGTATCCTCAGCTCTTTTGTGCCAGGTGCAATCGGGTGGTTTATTATATTAGATATTTTAATTGACTATGATTATTTGGATCATTTTAATGTTTGTACTGTACTTGTTATGTTTGGACTATGGAGGTAGTAAGGAGGTTTGTAATAGGTTGTCTATAAAAAACAAATGTTAAGTCAGTTGGAATGACGCGTTATTGAATAAAGCTTGTTCTTTACATATTATCATCGGATTTTATTAAAGTAGTGTAAAACACAATAGTGGCGACGAGGAAATTAAGTGAAAATGGCTACAGAGAACACGGGGAAGATATCGTCGATAGTTTTACCTGGGAAATTCGACCCAAAATCGGATAATTGGGAAAACTATCGCGAGCAATTGTTTTTCGCGTTAGAGACCGGTGGGAATCTATCAAGCGCGCAGAAAAGAGCTCTATTCTTATCTCAGTGTGGAAAGGAGGCATATTCGCTAATAGTTTCGTTGTTAGCACCGAGGAAACTGAGTACTGTGGAGTTCAAGGACATAATATGTGTGTTGGACAAGTTTTTCATTCTAACTCCGCATCCGATAGTTGAAGTTGATAAATTCTATAAAAGGAAGCAGAAAGAAGGCGAGAGTATCACTAATTTCGTTGCAGCGTTACGCGAAATTGGTGCAAATTGTCATTTTGAAGGGGACAATGATCGTCGTATTGTGGAACAACTTATATTGGGTGTGAAAAGTCAACAATTGAAGAGAGAATTGTTGAAAATAAAGCTACCTGATCTTTCATACGGCATTGTAGTGCAACAAGCCTTAAATTTTGAAGCCCTACAGATAGGAATGTATGACATGCAATTAATACAAAATGGCGGTAGTAGTCGTGGCGGCGGCATCTGCAACGGATCGCAAAATACGCAAGGGTCAAGCGAACCAATGGAGATCAACAAAATCAATTCGTTCCCGCCAGGATCGGTTTGCATACACTGTGGTAAACGTCATGGAAATACTAAATGTCGGTTTTGGAACGCTATCTGTCATAAATGTCAAAGAAAAGGTCACGTAAAGGCGGTATGCAAAGATGTAAACAAAAACAGGAACTCCGTTCACCAGTTCGTAGGAATTGATTCAGATGACGAGAGAAGCAGCGTGAAGGGTGAAGAAAACTTCGGAATGCAGGAGGATGGTGTAGATGCAGTCGCAGGGGAAGACCGCGTCGAGCCACTCATGGTGGAGGTTTTGCTGAACGGCGTTCCTATTATGATGGAAGTCGACTCTGGTTCCGCGCGTTCTATTATACCTTACGCCGTTTATGAACAGCATTCGCGAGTGTTTCCTAAGACGCTTTCACCGTGCAATAAGAAGCTCGTAACGTGGACCAATAACGTATTAAAGTTAAGAGGTGCGATGTCAGTGAATGTCAGCTTTCACGATCGAAGTGCAGTGCTACCTATTATCGTAAGTGACGGGAGAGGACCGCCTCTCCTCGGCCGTGCTTGGTTCAAACCGCTGGGTATATCAGTAGAAGGTGTAAACACAGTAAGTGACAATAATTTTTGTGAGTTGATGATGTCTAAGTTTCCTAACTTGTTTAATGAGGATATGAATAGGTATTCGGGTCCGACTGTGCACATTGAATGCCAAAAAGATGTTTCACCAGTGTTCCATAAAGCCAGATCCGTACCTTTTCCACTTCGGGAAAAAGTCAATAAGGAATTAAATAGACTGATAGAAAATGGTATCCTCACACCGGTTAAACATTCTCGTTGGGCAACTCCACTTACTATTGTTCCTAAACCAGATGGGTCTTTGCGTCTGTGTGGTGATTACCGAACTACAGTCAATGCTTGTTGTGTGCTAGAAAAATATCCATTGCCTACATGTAATGAGTCATTTTTTTCATTAGCAGGAGGTAAGTATTTTACTAAAATAGATCTCAAGCAGGCGTACAATTTATTGAAAGTGGATGACAAGACAGCAGAACTATTAACACTTAATACAACGCTTGGACTGATGAAAGTAAATAGGTTAGCTTATGGAGTGAATGTGGCAACTGCAATCTTTCAAAGACTGATGAATTCAGTGCTTGCTGGGATGGAAGGAGTGGCTTGCCTACTAGATGATGTGGTAGTTAGCGGAGTTTCATGGGAACAACATGATCAAAGAGTAGAAGAGGTTCTGCTTAGACTGGATAAGTTAGGGTTAACATTAAACAAATCTAAGTGTGCATTTAGAGAAGAAAGAGTAACGTTTTTAGGGTATGAAATAGATAGCACTGGGATTCATCCAACCAAAGAAAAAGTGGATGAGATTATGAATAAACCAAACCCTAGTGATAAAAGATCTTTAAAAGCTTTCTTAGGCTTATATAATTTCTATGAAAGGTTTCTGAAAGATAAAGCGATAGTGCTAGAACCATTGTATAAGTTATTAAAAAAGGATGCCAAATGGGAATGGGGCCACCAACAACAAGATGCATTCAATAAAGCAAAATCCTTATTAACCTCTGATTTAACCTTGGTACATTACAGCCTTGAAAGGGATTTGATTTTGATTTTGAAACTTGATCATGATTGTTGATGCAAGTGAATATGGGCTTGGGGTGACCCTGGTGCATGTGATGGATGATGGCACAGAGAGGCCGGTCATAATGAGCTCCAGAACACTACAGGTACATGAACGTCGTTATGCACAAATCGACAAAGAAGCCTTGGCCATCATGTTTGGTTTAAAAAAATTTAAACAGTTCTTACTTGGTCGGAGGTTTACCGTGATCACAGATCATAAACCATTGTTAGGTATATTTGGTCGCGATAAACCTATACCGGAATTAATATCCAGTCGAATGTTGAGATGGGCGTTGACCCTCAACACCTTCGACTACGAATTAAGGTACCGACCAGGGAAGGAAATAGGGGTCGCTGATAGTTTGAGCCGTTGGCCAACTGTAGATAACAATGAGATAAAAGAGACAGAAGAGGTCATGTTACTGGAAGAGGTTAATGAGAAAATGAATGCAAAAGAGATCGCTAAAGAGACAGACAGGGACAATATATTAAAGAGAGTAAAATTTTTCTTGTTACATGGTTGGCCTGAGGGTGAATTGAACCCTGAGTTACAACCTTATCAAAGAAGAAAAGATAGTTTATCTCTAAATAAAGACTGCGTAATGTTAGCAAATAGAGTAGTAATTCCGGAAAAATTGAAAAAACCGGTACTTAAGGTGTTACACCAAAATCATAGTGGGATAGCACAAACTAAAATGTGTGCTAGAGGCTACATATGGTATCCCAATTTAGATAATGACATTGAAAACATGGTAGCTGAATGTGAAGTGTGTCAGTTAGGTCGGAATAATTCATTCCAACTGACTTAACATTTGTTTTTTATAGACAACCTATTACAAACCTCCTTACTACCTCCATAGTCCAAACATAACACCTTTCCCCTAAGCTAGTTAACTATTAATTTACAGTACTAATATTGAATGTGTTTTACAGTGCATCATCCACATCCAGTGAAGACATTGAAGACAAAAGGAACAGCAAAGGTAAAGGAAGAGGGAAAGTCAAGGATAGGTTATCATTAGATCAAAAGAAACCGGAGAAGTTCAATAAGAATGGTAAAAAGAAACAGCAGCAGTACAACCAATTTGTAATTGAAGATACACATGGGAATGTGGAGAAATTGATGAAAAGAGCTGAAAGATTTGCAGGTTCAACTAATGTTCCTTCCGTGGCAAGTCCATTGACCAGGAAACCGGAGCCGACGGCTAAGAAACTAATCATACAGGACACTGAAGGAGATTATGAGTTGAATAACATGCACATTGTGGGCACTTGCCTAGATATAGAGAAATCATTTTTAAGGTTAACTAAAGCACCGGAAGCATGCGAAGTGAGACCTGTTGCTGTGTTGATTAGCTCTCTGAAGAATGTCAAAGACAGATGGATAGATAAACAGGATTATAGATATGCATGTGATCAATTGAAGTCAATTAGACAAGATTTAACTGTAAGTTACTGTTTTATTTATTTTGTTGATCATATTTAACTTAGGGATCACATCTGTACCTTAGAGTATGATTGCGCCTTATTGCATTAGTGTGAAATCAAGCTTTTCTTTGTCGCTGTTTATTTTTGAAACATAATTATTTATTGTGAATAAATTTGCTATCCTAATTCAATTTGACACTTAATTCGCCTTGACTCTGCACTGGTATGCATCTTTAGGTTTTTTAGGTTTCCGTACCAAAGGCTGAATGACAAATCTAACGACGTATCACTTCAATATCAAAATCGGTTCAGCCGTTTAGCCCCTATGAAGTCACAAATGGTTCTTCGACCCCAACATACAAAACGCCAAAAATATAACCCTCTTGTAATTGGGGTAAAAGGGTCCCCTTTTACCAAGACTCCACTGTTCGTCTGTCTGTCACTGGCAGTATTTATCTCATGCATGAATTGTTGATATTTTAAAGATGATGCGTTTCTGTTGCAGCTATAACAACAAATACAAATACTTAGGGCTATTATACAATAAACGTGATTTTTTGGGATAATTTTGGGAACCCTTCGTTCGTGCGCGAGTTCGACTCGCAGTTGCCGAGTTTTTTACAATGGTAATATGACACTTAAAGTTATTTATTTTCAGGTACAAGGTGTAAGAGATGGTTTTACAGTAGAAGTATATGAAGCCCACGCGCGCATAGCGCTAGAGAAGGGAGACCATGAGGAGTTTAATCAGTGTCAAACACAGTTGAAAATGTTGTACAGTGAACTTCCAGAGAGTAGAATAAACGCGGCTGAGTTTACCGCTTATAGAATATTGTACTACATATATACGAAGAATACATTAGGTTTGTTCATCTATATACTATATACCAATATTATAAAGCGGAAGAGTTTGTTTGTTTGAACGCGCTAATCTCTGGAACCACTGGTCCGATTTGAAAAATCTTTCGGTGTTGGATAGTCCATTTATTGAGGAAGGCTATAGGCTATTTTTGATCCCGATATTCCCACGGGATCGGGACTTATGCGGGTGACACCGCGGGGAGCTGCTAGTTCATTTATATTATACTAGCTGTGCGCCGCGTAAGTTCCGAAGAGCCGTGAGCCTTTAGGCCCGGAACAGTAAAAAAGCAAAACGGTAAACGATCTCAAAATGGTAAAGGAGCGAAATGGTAAAAGAGCAAAATGGTAAAAGAGCATAACGTCAAAAGCGCATATTGGTAAAAGATCACCTTGGTAAAAGAGCAAAATGGCAAAAGCGCAAAACGGTAAAGAACCTTTTCACCTCACAACGTGCTTGCGACGCTCAGCATTCTAAATTCTTAATTAATTCTTTTAGATAAAAACTGTGTTTATGGTAGTGGGTGATGATTTTATACAATTATGGTAACAATAATGTTAGGTATAGATACATATATTTATGTATCAATAAAAATTGTAAGTGAGTAGAGTAAAAATTGTAGTGAGTGATAAAAACTGATTTTTAAAATAGTTGCATCTAAAAATATTTAGTAGGTATTACAGAAATATTTTTTTAAATATGTATTTATATTCGTCCGGGGACATAGGTCTTTAAGTCAAATTAATTACCGACCAGCACTTACGACTTTATGTTAAATTAGCAACATACCATTTCATCTGAAAGTCAAAATGCCTTAGACCCCAAAATGCCTTAAATTTATTATGCCTGAATGTTTATAAGACTGATTAAGAAAATGGACATCAATGTACATTAGTGCACAAAAAAAAACTTAATTTTCTTATTATGTTTAAAACCGTCGTAAACCAGCTAGGCTTCCGTTTTTGGTTTTTAATAAAAATAAGTTCTTTTTTCCTTTCCATTGCGTAAATATTTAAATTTACTTATTGCAAAATGCAAACAATACAACAATATAATGACAACTGTTTTAAAGTATTATCGAATCATAGTAATGTAAGAAATTTTAAGTGGCCAGTGTGAAAAGATAATAACCAAGAAGTATCTTACCTATTAGGCATGACCAAGAAATATCTATTATGAAATCTATTTTTACATACATACGTACGTCACATCAATCGTCGATATATCTATTGTCAAGACATCGACATCTACCACTCAATAAAATATATTTTTCTTGACGATTGTATGAAACACCACAGGTATATAGTAATTCAGTCATTAGATAAAAGAGCCGATATGAATTTCAGGCATTTTGGGGTCTAAGGTATTTTGAATTTAAGATGATATGGTATGTTGATAATTTAACATAAAGTGCAGGTAACACTTAAAGACCTATGTCCCCGGACGGATATAAATGAGTCAACTTTGTTTTTTTTCTGTAAAAAATTGCCTTTTATTCGTCATTTTTAAAAAACCTTTTATTTCCCAGCCTATAATTGAGGAAAGTAGCAGAGTTGTATTGTTCATATACAAAGAGTAGTAAGAAATAAAATTATTACCGATTTGCGCTTTTACCATTCTGCTCTTTGACCAATGTGATCTTTTACCAATATGCGCTTTTGACGTTATGCTCTTTTATCATTTCGCTCCTTTACCATTTTGAGACCACTTTACCATTTTGCTCTTTTACCGTTTCACGCCTAAAGGGAATCATATCACCCAGGTGATTTCAGTCGACATAAGTAGTGTCCTATAATCACCTTGGAATTAAATCACCCAGGTGAACAAAGGCGACTTTATTTTTTCGTGTAGTGGACTTTAATCACCCACTAAACCATGCTAATAAAAACTTACATATCAGACAATTTAATATTTACTTAATTAGACCCACAAGAAATGAAGAACAGTGAATAATTATCATGCTGTGCTAACAAAAGTCTTTGTTTTTACTTACTACACTTTATGAGACTTAAGATGCAAACAAGACCTAAACTGAAAATCCCCGTCGAGTTCATCGAAAATTGTTGATTATTTTTTGGCAACTTTTTTTTCAATATTTTCGTTTAAAGCATTTGTTTAAGACATTGTTTGTTTTTTCCTACATATTGGTGTAATTTCAAAATAAATTTTCTTATTCAGTTCAGTTCAGTTCTTTAGTTATGGCCTTTCTGCTAGCATTTAAGGGCAATTTGGGCCAATATCACGTAAATATAACACTATGTGACATTTAGAATTTTAACAATGCGGGTAGGAATGTACAATAAAAATGGTGGCGAATTTTATTACTCCATGTGAGCATCTGTTTGTAATTTTGAATTGATTATTTTGCCACCAAAACTAAACAATTTACAAGCAAATAACTAGGTTTCACGAAAATAAAATTCAAGACCTCGCGTTCACCAAGACTCAAATAGAACTCCATTTTCTTATTCATTCGATTCTTATTCACACACATTTTAGTCAAAAAAAAAAAAAAAACGAAAATAATGAAAAACAAAAAATAATCAACAATTTTCGATGAATTCGACGGTGATTTTCAGTTTAGGTCTTGTTTGCATCTTAAATCTCATAAAGTTTAATAAGTAAAAACAAAGACTTTTCTTAGCACAGCATGATAATATAAATCCTGTTCTTCATTTCTTGTGGGTCTAATTAAGTAAATATCAAGTTGTCTGTTATTTTGGAAGTTTTTATATAGTTTAGTAGGGGGTCCGTAATTTTTATGCGAAAAACATATGCTCGATTCATGGATGATCGACTGAACGATTGTTCGAATGGATTTTATTGCGAAACTATCTTTCGTCGAAAAACGATGCATCGATTGAACAATTTATCGAAAATTTATTGATTTGAGATATTGAGCAGTCCTTCTCTTTCGAAAGTTGATACGGATTTTGCCATTAAGGCCAAAATGTTGACTTCCTAAAATGTTTAACAGCTGTGCAGCTTAAAATCTTAATATTTCGAAAACCATTGAGCTTAGACATTTTTTTTTTTTTTTTTTTTTGCTGTGCCAATCTGCAATCAGTAATCTACTATAAGCAGATGATTTCTGAGGTCCAGTCATGTCGAGTGCATCCTCCAGTGAGGACAGCTACTCCTTGCATTTATTGTAGTGACTGGCACTACAATATGTCCTTTCTTTTAAGGCGTTTGTGGTAGCTGCGCTTGATTAACCCTGCCGCAAGTGGGTTCGGGTGTTTTTCCAGCCGCTTCTGGTATTTGTTTAATGAGGCCTGAATTTCCTCTTTCACAGTGCTCATTTTCAAATGCGTGTGTATTTCACTGTTTGTTATGAACCATGGTACTTGTGCAATTGTTCTTAGTATTCCATTCTGCATTCTTTGCAATATTCCGATGTTTGAGTTGCATGCACTGCCCCAGAGTTGGATGCCATATATCCAAGTTGGCTTTAAAATGGACTTGTATATTAGGAGTTTGTTATCTATCGATAACTTGCTGTTTCGGCCCAACATCCAAAATAGATTTCTTTGCCGTATGTTTAGTTCTTCTCTCTTAGTTTTGATGTGATGGTTCCATGTCAAGCGGCGATCCAGGTGCAGGCCCAGATACTTTACACTGCTTTTGTGTGGTAATACTGAATTTTCAAGTCTTACAGGAGGGCAGTTTTGTCTCCGAAGTGTAAAGGTGACCTGCACTGACTTTGTTGTGCTCGCTTTGATCCTCCATTTTTGAAGCCATTTTGTAATAGCGTCTAGACCTTGTTGGAGTTGTTCTGTGGCCAGGTCGGGTTGCTTATTACTCGCCATTATGGCTGTGTCGTCAGCATATGTTGCAGTCATTACTCCATCTACCTGTGGCAGGTCTGATGTGTATAAAGTATACAAGATTGGTCCCAACACCGAGCCCTGCGGCACACCCGCCCTAATGTTGTAAAATTTGGAGGTTGATTCAGTTTCCTTCACTTGAAAGAATCTCTGTGTGAGATAAGATTTTAGAAGAATGTAGTAGTTGTGCGGAAGGCTTGTTTTTATTTTACAGAGAAGACCCTCATGCCAGACCCTATCGAATGCCTGTTGGATATCTAAGAAAGCAGATGAACAGTACTGCTTCTCTTCTAGAGACTTTCTTATTTGCTCGACTACTCTATGTACTTGTTCAATAGTAGAATGTAGCTGTCTGAAGCCAAATTGGTGGTTTGGGATGACATCACCGTTTTCCAACAATGGCATAATTCGATGTAGAATCAATTTTTCACAGACCTTCGAGAGGATAGGTAGGAGGCTAATAGGCCTATATGAGGTGGTTTGAGTTGCCGGTTTCCCTGCCTTGTGTATCATAAGGATCTGTGACAACTTCCATTGGTCTGGAAAGTGTTGAACTCTTAGTATTCCATTATACAACATTGTTAGAAAGACCATTGCCTTTCTTGGAAGTTCTTTTAAAATTTCCTTTGTAATGAGGTCATATCCTGGTGCCTTTTTGTCTTTTAAGTTAGTAATAGTCTTCCAAACTTCTTTTACTGTAACCGGCACAGGAGGTAGTGACATTTGTAAGGGTTGAGAAAGGATAGACTGAACCTCTATCTCGAAGTCTGCATCATTGGCCTGATTCGGGCTAAACACGTTGTATAGGTATTCGGCAAACAAGTTAGCTTTTTCCTGTGCTGTTCGGGCCCAGCCACTGTTGTTTCTCAGAGGAGATTTTGCTAGTTGTGGTCTGTCATATGATTTTGTAAATTTCCATAGCGAATAATCAGTGGCTGCAGTTGGTGAAAGTGATTCCAATTGAGCCTGCAAAGTCAAATTTTGGAGAGTCTTAATCATTACTCTTAGACGTGCTGCTTGCCTGTTGAAGTTCGCTTTATCAGGCGCAAGTCTGCTCTGTTGCCATACTCGGCGCAACCTACGTCTTTCTAGGACAGCTTTTTTTATTTCAAGAGGGCAGTTATTTATCCGCTTTTTTGTATCTACAGAAGGTGTGCTCCTCCAGCAGGCCTCCTGAATAAGGTTTGTTATATACCTAGTTGCGGTTTCAATTTCGTCAGGTGTTTTGAGTGCAACTTTTAGATTGATATTCTCGTCAATATAGTCTTTGAATGAATTCCAATCTGTTTTTCTATTATACAGCCTTTCCGGATCTTCGTGTTCTATAATATTTGTACTGAGGGTCAGCAGCACTGGTGTGTGGTCGGATGAGCCATCATAACAGGATTCACACTTCATATAGTGACTAGAAAAGCCTTTCATAACGAAAAAATCGACCAGATCTGGGGTTTTAGAAGCATCTGTCGGCCAGTATGTGGGTTCACATGTGGAAGCTGTAGATAGTTTATTACAATCTATACTGAGCTTTAGCTGTCTTCCTCTGGTAGAAGTTAACCTTGAACCCCAGTATGTATTTTTAGAGTTCCAGTCACCACCCGCCAGAAACCGATTACCAAGTGTCTCAAAGAATTCCGAAAACATTACTTGGGATATTTTGTGTCTGGGTGGACAGTACACTGAAGAGATGTTGAAACAGCCATTTTTGTCTTCTACAGCTATTGTAGTAGCCTGGATGTGGCAGGTTTTATATGCAGGCATTATATGGTGTTTCAGTGATTTCCTGATGATAATCGCAGTACCAGCGTGTCCAGTTCCATCTGGGTGTAAGGTTATGTAACACTCATAATTCTTAAACTTTAAATTTGAGGCAGAGGTGCAGTGAGCTTCGGAAATCAATAGCACGTCCAATGCATGTTGAGTCATTAAGATTTCTGTATCATTTTTGTTAGGAGTCAGTCCATTTATGTTCCATGTAGCCATACGAAGTGCAACTAGTTTGATAATTTTCCTACGAGTTGTGTTATGAGCATCATGAGTGTACTCATCTGTTGAAGGATTAAGTCAAACTTTTCAGTCTGTTTAATTAATATCTGTTCTAAGTTTAAAAGAGGTTGTGAGTTATGTGTCTCTTGAGCAGGATCCTTTTTGTTTTGTGTGACATCAGAGTATTTTCTTGTTAAGATGTCAGGGTTCTCGACAGTCTTAGCAACCAGGTTTGGCAACTGTTTTTCCATTGTTCTTTCTTTTGAAGAGATTTGCTTATGATTCAATGGCTTAGGACGTCTTAAAAGGATTTCCCTGTATACTTCACATCCTTTATAGTTCGCCGGATGTGGGCCATTGCATAGGGCACACTGGGCAGGTGTAGTGCGGTCTTGTTTTTGGCATTCTGATGTTTTATGTGACTGTCCACATTTGACGCAGCGGTATGGGCGCATACAGTAATTTTTCGAGTGCCCATATTGCTGGCATCTCTGGCATTGCACTATCGATTTTCTCTTCTTAGGATCCTCTATGATAACGGACTGGTGGTATATGTATTTTAATTCTTTCACTGCCTTGTTATTTGGTCCAGGTGCGAGATTCACAAAGAATGTAGATGTTGGTTTTTTATCTGGCCCGAACTTTGCATTGATGATTTCCCCGGTGATTGTGTTTCCTGTGGCTTCAATGTCTTCTTTGATTGCAGACATTGGTGTTGTTGGATGCAGGTTTCTTATGACCACTCTAAAGCACCTCTGGTCTTTTTGATTAAATGTGTGATCAATTAACCCATTTTCTCGAACTACCTTTATAATTTGTTTATAGCTTTCAATGTCCAAGCTGCTAATTCTCATCTGGCTTCGGTTGACAATTTTAAAAGTAAACTTATTCTTGTCAGCAACAGTTTCGAGTAATTCTTTGAGCTTATTTACATCTTCTACACCATATAATACTATTGGTGGAGGTTTAGAGGGTTGTTTATGTTTGGGCATAGCTGTGATCTCAGGAAGATCAATTGTTAGATTGCAAATCTATTCGACGTTTTTACTGTTTCAGGAGAGGGACTGTCTGAAATCTTTTTTCTCTTGGGATTTCTAGTGACAGGGACTCTTTGCCATATTGGAGGACAATTTGGTGTAGTCTCTGTCTCTGTATCAGAATTCTGTAGTTGTTTATCACTGGTTAGATTTTCTCTGGTCTGTTGATTACTTCCCAGAGAAGATGATCTAGGTCTTGTAAATAAACCCTGATGGAAAGCTTGCTGAACAAGCTTCTTGCCGCTGCTGCTTCTGCTGCCAGGCACATTCAAGAGTTGTTGAGTTAGTGTTTTGGTTATATTTTGTAGATCATTAGGTGGCACCACTTCGCCCCCCCCAGAATACGTGGGGCAGCCTGAGCTATGCTCAGGGAGGGATTATCCGACGGCAGAGCCATCGGTACCCTCCTGGGGTAATTCTCTATTTAGTTGTGCATCCATAGTATACGTAGTTAGTGTGTTTAGGTAATTTTATATGTCGGGGTTGTCTTCCCCTGATGCCAGGGCTGTCGTCCTCCTTAGGGCGCGAGCGCCGCCGTTGACCGACTTGCGGTTCCTCCGCCGCCAACTCTTTTGCGTGCCCCAGCCAAGACTCGCAGCACTGCCCTCGGCCTCTACTCCGAATATGTCGAAGAAGCCCGGGGGCAGGGGTTTGATATCGGAGTGTCCATCTCCGGCCTTGTGGTCCGCGGGAGGTATTTTATTTCCCTCCTGCCCTACGGAGGTTTGACGCTCCATCGAGCATCCCCCTATCCGCCACCTGGGGACGCGTCCTCTAGGGAATCAGGCTACCCCGAGCTTAGACATGGGTATTTAAAATAAATAATAACAAGTTATAAACATGTACCTATTTATTTATATGTTGTATTAAATCTATACAAAAATGTCTCCAGAGAAAAATAAATTTAAAAAAATATTATTTAATAACGGGATATTTGTCTTGTTTGATTTATGCTTCGATATTTTACCAGTAATTACTTGTCTACTGCGTTTCGTTATTGTAATGTACAAAACGCAGTAGCCGAGTTAGGGAGGAGGTAGTTTATGTAGTATGGATTTTAAAACAAATATCCCGTTATTAAAAAAACATTTGTAGTGAAAATCACTATGTTACGTATAAAATCAAAAATAATTAACTCTTACTTTTTAAAGTGGTAAATGTAAGCCACCGCACTAATGAAATCAAGTCTGTCCATATTTTGTTTTTGATTTAAAAGTTTCTTTAGTTTCTCCTCTTTACCAACCTGTTTCTTCTTTTTGGCAGAAGAAATTCGTATATTCGATCATGGATAGACCATGTTTCTGGTGGGAACAAAAGCGGTTTTTTTTTAAATGACACTTTTAAGGATTTGGCAGTGTTTGTGGACGTACTAGTAACATTAAAAAAAAACAAGATAAAATAAAAAGTAAAAGTTAAACATTTTTGATTTTATACGTAACATAGTGATTTTCACTACAAATATTATTTATTTTAACATATAAATAAATAGGTAGGTACATGTTTATAACTTGTTATTATTTATTTTAAATACCCATGTCTAAGGTCAATGGTTTTCGAAATATTAAGATTTTAAGCTACACAGCTGTTAAACATTTTAGGAAGTCAACATTTTGGCCTTAATGGCAAAATTCGTATCAACTTTCGAAACAGCAGTCCTTCGATCAATAAATTTTCGATAAATTGTTCAATCGATGCATCGTTTTTCGACGAAAGATAGTTTCGCAATAAAATCCATTCGAACAATCGTTCAGTCGATCATCCATGAATCGAGCATATGTTTTTCGCATAAAAATTACGGACCCTTTAGTAGGTGATAAAAGTCCACTACACGAAAAAATAAAGTCGCCTTTGTTCACCTGGGTGATTCAATTCCAAGGTGATCATAGGACACTACTTATGTCGACTGAAATCACCTGGGTGATATGATTCCAAGGTGATTTGAGGACACTAAAATTTCCACTTCTATCACCCAGGTGATCGAAGTGGAATAAACCATCTATATTCAAAGTTACATCGCAATTGGTTAGTAGGTTTTGCGTAAAAGTCTACATATTCACAAACTTTCGCGTTTACAATATTAGTAGGATTTGTATTCGCTGCTTACTTACTTTTAACAGCCAATTTGAGAAGTTTTGATTGCGGAAACGAGCCTATAAACTATTTACTTTTTCTTTTTATTGACATAAAGACGTATTTATATTTATTTAAATGTTATTTTCAGATTTGACAACCATGTTCCAATTTTTATCAAAAGACGATAGAGAGAATGAATTTATAAAACACGCCCTTCAGACGCGATGCGCGTGGGCAACCGGCAATTTGCATAAATTCTTCCTTTTGTATAAAACTGCACCGTTGATGGCGGGTTATTTGATGGATTGGTTTGTGGAGAGGGAAAGGAAAATCTATCTTAAATACATCATAAAGTCGTACGTCTTTTTCCATATTCTAATCTATTTGGTGCTCTGTGCGAATTGCGTTTTATTGTACTTTATTTACGTTACCCCTGACATGAATCACAAAAAAACTGCTAAAAAAAAACAAGCTGAACTGATTTCCCCTGACATGAATCACAAAAAAACTGCTAAAAAAACAAGCTGAACTGATTTCTTCTAATAATTTTGTATGTATGATTTTATCCTGATAAATGATAATAATGCATGATTGTGCAGTACTTAACTTATTTCTTCGTAAAAAGCACCTTAGACTTAACATATTAAACCAGCATTTGCTGGCAGTGTCTATTAACATTTTTTTCTATGTACAGCTACAGACAAACTGTTCCTGTGGATTTCGTCATGCGGGAGTTAGGATTTCAATCAAGTTCTAAGGCATTTGAGTTCTTAAATAAGTTTCCTCTATCATATACAGGCAGCGATCAATCACAAATAGATTGCAAGGCCAGTGTTCCAGCTTTAGCGAATATATAACATTTTCTGTTAAACAGCCATCCTGTTACGATTGCTTATACGTGTGTGGTGATGTAAAGCACACGCACACACGCAAACGACACGGCAACAGGATGAGCCAATTTAGCGGAGCTGTTTCATCGTCGCATCTCTTTCTCACAATTTTAATCAGCTTTACTAGGGATAAGATGCCCGACAACATATGGTTAATAAGTTGTACATTACAAGAGGGAACCACTGATCAACCAAGGCTCTGAACAGTCTACGTCACGTCGAGTCTCAACGGAGCAGCAGCAGGGGAGACAGCAAGTCAGAGCAGCCACGGAGTGAATACGGTGAATACAATAGTGCAGTGCAGAATCAAACTGTCATGGACTAAATGATTTTAGACTTTTATTGTGTTGTTTTAACTTATAAGTATTAATGAGTTTTTTTGTAAATACTGTAAATTATTTAATTTTATACTCGTTACGTAATTGAGTTTTAGCGAATCGGTCATTGCATACATTCTCATAGTTTTTACTTTATAATTAAATGATGATTAGTTTTATTTGTTGTTGTTTTTTTATTTTAGAGTTACGTGATCCTCTCTTATAAATTATAATTCTCAGTGGTCAGATTAATCTAAAATCAGTCTGACCAATGAGAAACACACATGCTAAGGTACAGTCAGCAATACACTTAGGTGTGCGTCAGGTTGGCTTGACCACGCAATAGATTTACACCACACTACCCTTATTATTATTTAGTACCTTTGTTTATAGTTAAAACTTTTTACCTCCGTGGTTTCGAAAATAATAAAGATTCAAAATTTTACAAAATATATGAGCAAAGGTACTAAATGGGTTACTAAATAATAAGCGCAGTTTGGTGTAAATCTGTTGCGTGATCCGGCCAAGCTGACAAACACATTTTAACTTCATCACATTCTTCATCACAACTTCATCCATCACTCATCAGCTACCGCGGATCTATCGTCGCTAGTGATGTGCTGCTGGGAATACTCCCAATTCCCAGTAATTTACTCATAGTAATTTACGGGAATATTCCCAATATGCCCGGGAATATTCCCCAAAGTTTCCAACAATCAATATTATATAATTGTCAAAGGAAATCGAGTTATTACTGCAGATTAGTTGTTGTAACTTATATCTAAGCTAACTTACCTAAATAACATTTATAGTTCACTAGCTCTGTCCCGCGGTTTTACCCGCATAAGTCCCGATCCCGTGGGAATTTTCAAAAATCCTTTCTTATTGGATGTCTACATTATCTAGAGAACACACTCTCCAAATTTCAGCCCTCTACTATCAACGGTTTAGGCTGTGCGCTGATAAGTCATTCAGTCAGTCTGTCAGTCAGGACTAGTGATGGGATTTTACCCGGAAAAAACCCAAATTTGGGAAAAAACCCGGGGAAAATTCCCGAATGGGATAATATTCGGGTTTTTTCATATTTAGCATATGTAACGTCTAGGTAATGTGTAGATACATGTATATATCAAATAGTATGTACTATTTAAGTACTAATTAGACCTAATGTAACTTTGTTTATCTTTACAAAAACGTTTTATTTACTCAATGCTACCTAATTAAGTAATTAAATAAAAATAAAATAATATTTTTAAATAATTAAATTACATCTAGGGGAAATACACAAGAAATAGAATTTTGCAAAATTAATAATATACAGGGTGAACCATTTAAACGGGCCTTCAGGGGGATATCCTAAACTATAAGAGAAAGAGAAAACTGCTGAAAGGAGTTGCGTCCCCGATTTTGACAAAAAATAAAATGGCATTAATAGATTTTCGAAAAATTAATTACCCTAGCCAGGAATCGAACCTTGACTTTTTGCAAAAAAAATAAACACCCTTTATTATTGTACTGATCGATAGCGTTGCTGATAATTGGAAACAAACATAGTGTGGTAAATCAAGACAAATGCCTCATTTTTAATAAAAATATTAATTTTCACAGAAAAAGAAATCTATCAGTTGTGCATCACTGCTTACATCACACATCAAAGCTCATGCTTTGAACTGTGTGCGAAATTTTGAAACCAGAACATGTTCTGAAATGATGATAAAATTTAGCATTTTATCAAAAAAAAAAAAATCAAAAATCAAAGTACGTTTATTCATTCGGATATTAGCAAGATATCTCTTTGACATGTCATTTTTTTTTTATTTAATCTACTCTACTATGTCTTCGGATCGCGACCTCCATGACATGAGAAGAAGACACAAGAAACTCATGGGGTGTTTTTTTGTATATTTTTTTTGCAGTAATCATGTGATTTACATTGTCGCATATATAATATTATTGAAGAAAAGTGGAACTGGAGCAATAATCTATACTTACTATGATAATCCTTACTAGCATTACAAGAGCGAAAGTAACTCTGTCTGTCTGTCTATCTGTTCAAATAAGTTATAATATACAAAATAATAAACATAAAAAAAATAGTTTACTTAAAACACTATCTCATCCACAAACACACAACCCGCCCAACACCGCCCAAACCGCCCCGGGACCCACCACCAGAGTTCTGTGGTGCCAGCCTTGCATTCCTTTCCTACACTCTAGAATTTTATTATAAAATTCGTAGGTAGAACCATCTATTTACTCCTTTCCATAACTTATCCTGCTACTTTACCACAGAACTCCATGAATACGCCCCAGGACGAACCGAACCGAGCCGAACGAACCAAGCATTCGCGAACGCGACCGTGCCCCTGTCTGTCCCCGTCTTTTAATAAAGTATTCATTTCCATGGATTTTTATCGTTAATATAATCCGATGTATTATAAGTATGCCATCCTGTACAGTTTGCTTTTAATATATGTTTTAAATTTATTAATGGACATGTCACACACATTCTTGGGTAACTTATTATAGTAGAGCATAGATGAGCTAGAGAAGGACCTGTTTATTTTCTGGAGCCTACTCCAGGGCACAGTTAGATCATCTTTATTTCTTAAATTAAATAAATGTATGTCCCGATTTTTAACAAGCTTGTCCTTATTTATATGGACGTATAAAAGATTTTCGTAAATATATTGTGAATATACTGTTAAAATATTTATTTCTTTAAATTTTTCTCTAAGTGATTCTCTAGGGCCCAACCTGTAGATAGCTTGTACCGCTCTCTTCTGTAAAATGAAGATATCCTTAATATCTGCAGCACACCCCCACAGCAGGATGCCATATGACATAATGCTGTGGAAGTAGCCGAAATAGACCAGGCGGGCAGTCTTAATATCTGTGAATTCACGAATTTTCTTAACGGCGTAAGCTGCAGAACTTAGTCTAGCGGACAAAGCTGTCACATGTGGGCCCCATTGAAGCTTAGAGTCTAGAGTTATACCTAGAAAGACAGCCTTCTCAACCTTTTCGACTTCCTCGTTATTAATCATCATTTCAGACCATGTTTTGCAAATCGAGAACAACGACCTACTCGATTTGCAGTCGTTCAAATCGAGTAGGTCGTTGTAATAGGTACGGGTAGAAAACCCACGAGTACTTGTACAGCATACTTGACTATTTCATATTTTTATTAAAAATTGACATTTTTCTCGATTTACCACAATTTGTTTGTTTCCAGGATTTGATCTTTATCAGCAACACTATCGATCGGTACAATAATATAGGGTGTTTATTTTTTTGCAAAAAGACAAAGTTTAATTCCTGGCCAGGGTAATTAATTTATCAAAAATCTATTAATGCCATGTTAGTTTTTATCAAAATCGGGGACGCAACTCTTTTCAGCATTTTTCGCTATCTCTTATAGTTTAGGATATCCCCCTGAAGGCCCGTTTAAATGGTTCACCCTGTATACGCTGGCGCAAAGTATGTGCACATCGCAAAGTACCTATTTTTCACTGAATTTGTTCTAAAAAATAAAAATAAAGCAATTTTTTTAAGATCGTGATAATTACGTTAAGTAATGAAAATACCCGTCTGTTGGGTTTTTTCCCACATAAATACCCGGTTTTTTCCCAAATGGGAAAAAACCCAGGTTTTTTCCCGTTGGGTTTTTTCCCACTGCCCATCTCTAGTCCTCAGGACAAAGCCTTTTATAGATATAGATAATTGGAAAATTAGAAACAGGGCCTAGAAACTCCCCATGGTCAAGGCAGACGGAGAACAGTCTCCGAAAATGGTCTCCCAAATATTTCGAGGCCATAGCCAACACGCGACCTGGTATACCGTCAGGCCCAGGTGCAGTGGCCTTGGCTCTGACACGACGGGGAACCATTTTTAACACCTCAGCGGTCACTTCAGGGTTATCGTTTAAGCCTTCTTTATAAGCCGCAACGATCTCCGAAACGAAATTCGGATCAAGCGTCGTTGTTATGGGAGGGGTCTGAGCTTTGTCCTAGCTAGACGATAGGGACGCCCCCATGGGTCTACGCTCACTCAACGATGTTAGCATATCCTCTTTTCTTGGCAAGCAAACCCAGTTCTCTAATACCTACCCATATATGTTATACCGTCCCCAGCTATGCAAGGGTACAAAGAGAGGGGTCTGCTGTACCGTCAGGCCACCCCAAGGGGCAACCGTCAGGGATCTGTTATAGACAGATCGAGTCCCCAAATGCTAGATTTAGCCTTTTTCTTGGCATTGCAACCCGTTCCATACTCCTACGCATATATGTTATAGCGTCCCAAGCTGTGACCAACAAGGGTATAAAGAGATGGGTCCGCTGTTCCGTCCGGCCACCCCGGAGGGCAACCGTGCGGGATCAGTTATAGACAGATCGTGTCCCCAAACGCTAGATTCGGTTCTCTTAAGGGAGAGCTACCCCGTACCCAAAACGGTACTACCAGATTGGCCTTTTTCTTGGCAGCAACCCGTTCCATGACTTCTACGCATATATGTTATAGCGTCCCAAGCTATAACCAGCTAGGGTATGAAGAGATGGTTCCGCTGTTCCGTCCGGCCACCCCGGAGGGCAACCGTGCGGGATCAGTTATAGACAGATCGTGTCCCCAAAACGCTAGTTTCGGTTCTCTGATAAGGGAGAGCTTCCCCGTGCCCAAAACGGCACTACCAGATTATCCAGACTGGTACCGGAGCAATGAAGCCGCTCACCACTCGTTCCTCGGAAGAGGAGCTAACGACAACCTCGCTGGGGCCGGCGGAGAGGCCACCTACCACATTTCCATGTGTGGTACCGGAGCTGTTAAAGGCACGCTCACTTCCCGGCATGAATCCACATGCCTACCAAGAGCTGTGTAGTAGCGCGCCGCCCGTACCAAGAGTACGGGCGGCGCGCTACTACACAGGCGTCGCGTTGGGAGGCTACCTTCGCGCACCATCAGTACACCTGTCGCGAGGGTTTTCCCACGGGGCATCGCCGAGTCGCAGACGCTGGTCATGGCCCCTATGAGCCACTCAACTTCAGAGTTCACATCATCCAGGGCCTTCGGCACGGGCACCCAGGCCTGGATAATGGTTGCCTACTCGAGTAGCTTCGGATCTAGCCGCTTCAGCGTCTAGCGAGGACGGTCCATACAAAGGAAATTGACCGGAGAGTTAGATGTCTGGGCGAAGAGTATGTCGAACTGGATATACCGGTGATCCGACAAACTTTGAGAGCCCATAACTAATTATTTTCTCATTATTTTGGATTAATAATGCCTTTGATAGATCAAGGATACATCTGGGACTAAAATCAAATAAAAAGTTTAAGTAAATAAAAACATGTACAAAACAAAGTTGTAGGGGTAAAGAGGTAAAATTTGGGAAAAAATAGAAAATCACAAAAATAATCATAAAATAAAAATTGTGAAGAGTTAGGATCTTTTCCTTCAAATTGTTTTTTACAAATAGGTCCACCTACACGCCCACCAAGTTTGTCTAACCCTCCACCAAACATCCTGTATAAAAATGGAGCAACAGAATTTACGTAAAGTCAAGTATCTAATTATTTTGGGAGCTTTAAAGCGACTGCAAAGCAATACGGCCGACGGAAAGTGTATGGGAGTATTGGCGACTTATTTTTAAGTACATTACCTAAAATATTCGTGAAAATCAGCTTGGAGAATTAACGTGTGGTAAGTAATTTTATGTATCTTGATGACCTGATATCTCAGAATTGGCCGTCGCAGCAGGCTAGCAAGTAGGCATGCGTTCTTTGTACATACTAACACTACTCAATCGACCACATTTCGTTCGTCAGAAAATACGTGACGTCTGCCACTTCTGGGATCTCACTCTATAACGGACACCATGGGCCCAAGATAGGTAGAGGTACCCAGGCAGATTTGTGAGTGAGACAATCGCTATTAGCACAGATCACATATTACTAACGTACTATTAGTGAAACGGGAGATGTGAAAAGAAACCTTTTGAGTGGTATTTATCATTTAATTATAACATTGTTCTTTCTTGGCTTTAGGGTTGCCAATCAGTACTATTTTATATTACACTTAGAATAAGTTATACAATGAGCTTTTCTGAATTTATAAGTTCCATTAAATGCCGCATTATTACGCTAATAAAATAACGATGTTTGTTCCTAGATTAAATTTAAAATTACGTTTGATTTTGGCCTCTATGACCCATAATAATTTATATTATTCGCGTAGAGTACTTCCTTGATTTGACGAACTATGGCGACATTCTGTATTATTTTGGGTCCCACTTCTTAAAATTATACTTGCAAAATAATAACATAAAACTGGTTAGGTATAGTAGGTATATTTTATACAGAGTGTTTTTATTTTTCAACTAGGACGTTTGAGAGAAAAAGAACATCAAAATGACTCATTTTCGTGGACAACCGCTAAGGGTCTAATAGGCCAAGCAGCAGGGAAATCACATTACAAAAGGTGGTGTAACAAATTTTATGATTTTATGTTATTTAGCTAAGTTAGCTTGATATAAATTCAATTTCTTGACCTTGGGGCACGACGGGGTATGTCCGATATTTTGAGTTTAATGTGCTTTTTGCACATAGTGACTCGATAATAAGTCGTATGACAAAAGTGTCTAAGAACAGTATGTAGAAGTCAAAAACTCTTACATTCTGTCCATACATGTCAATTCTGTAAGTCTTACAGGTAAAAAGTTACAATCAAAAGAAGAAAAATGTTAAATGCGCCATTTAGGACACCGTGTCGTACTACTAGCGCCATCTTGTAGGCGGCCACCACAAATAATTTGTCGTTGCTTATTATGGAAACGATTAAAAACTAATTGTCGTAGAAATCTATACTGATTTTATATAATGTTGTTTTTTCTTTTTTTGATTGTAACTTTTTACCTGTAAGACTTACAGAATTGACATGTATGGACAGAATGTAAGAGTTTTTGACTTCTATATACTGTTCTTAGACACTTTTGTCATATCACTTACTATCGAGGCACTATGTGCAAAAAACGAAATATTAGCAAAATATCGGACATTCCCCGTCGTGCCCCAAGGTCAAGAAATTGAATTTATGTCAAGCTAACTTAGCTAAATAACATAAAATCATAAAATTTGTTACACCACCTTTTGCAAGGCTACGTAAGAGGTGATTTCCCTGCTGCTTGGCCTATAATTGGTATGTTCAAAATTGTCTTCACAATAAAAAGATTCGGTTTTTCTGAAACAGTTGCTTTGTGTCTTCTATGGTTTCGGAATTCACATTTAATGTTCCAGTAAAACACACTGTAGCTACAAGCGCCCGAGAAGTAAAGACTAAAGTGCTTTTCACAGAAGGAGTCCTGTGATAACAAACTTATGTTAGTTCTTCCAAATATTGACCTATATCTGTCAAATCCTTTTATTGGAAAAATGTTATGTTCTATTTTATTACAAATAAGTAGGTCTCTAATCATAATCAACAAAGCCATTTTAAAACAATTTTTAGTTATGGCGTCTGTATTCTGCTATTGACACGACTCTAGACAATAATTCACTTGATCAAATTAATAAAATAAAACATTTCAAGACATTCAATCTGGCAACTACTGCTCTAAGACAAAAGGACTCTAGTAAAAATAGAAGTTTTTTAGTATTGATGGGTTAACAGCTTGTATACTTAGCTAGAGTTAATTATATTTTAGATAATTTTAGATTTAAATTACCTCGACGTTTCGGCATGGGTTACACAGGCCATGATCTACCTCGCGCCCAGTGTGTTTATTTCGCAACTAAACCGTCATTTTACGCCTGTTTTGGTATTTTAGACGCGATAAAAAGATTATTAATATGTTATTAACAGATTGGAACTATTTTATTACTATTATGTTATTTATTCGTATATAATCGATATATCACGTTATTTTTTTATCGCGTCTAAATTAAAACCTTTTAATATTAAAAAATATTAAAAGGCGTAAAATGACTGACGAACCGTGCAGACAGAATCTACAAGGCAACACCGTTTATTGCAGAATAGCCTTCCAGACCGTAGATGACTACAGGTATTATTATAAAATAATAATAAACATAATGCCTAATAAATAATATATTTGCCAAAAGTTATCAATCTTCAGCATCACCTTTTGTCACGTCACGTTAAAGACTAGTAAAATTACAAGATAATTCGGCCCGCCATAACATAATCTAGGACATTACCAAACGATTCGGAACTAGTCAACTAAAGAAGAGATTCTAGAAAAGCTTATTACAAAATTAATTGAAATTGAATTTAAAATATACTATTGGGATTATTTTTCTTCAGGCGCTGAATCAGATCTTGAGGCAGCCTGATATGCCAATCGTCCTAGAAAAATAAAGACAGTTTTAGCAGTGCTGTAAAGGTCCTGAACACGTTTCCTATAGTTAAATCGTATCAACACCGCTTCAGCATCGTTCAGCAAAATAATATATGCTAATTCATTTTTTGCAGACGCTGCACAGTGACCAAAAATCAAGATTTAGGGGGACGATAATCAATGGTTAGGGATTATTTGTTTATATGATAGTAAATATTGTAAAATTGATCGATTATAATATACAGGCTGTTTGGTGGAGGGTTAGACAAACTTGGTGTGCGTGTAGGTAGACCTATTTGTAAAATACAATTTGAAGGAAAATACCCTAACTCTTCACATATTTTTTTTATGATTATTTTTGTGATTTTTTATTTTTTTCCCAAATTTTACCTCTTACAACTTTTTTTTGGACATATTTTCGCTAAAACTTTTTATTTGATTTTGGTCCTGGATGTATCTTTGATCTATCAAAGCCATTGTTAATCCAAAATAATGAGAAAATAATTAGTTATGGGCTCTCAAAGTAAAGAAAATTAAAAAATGTTGTCCAAAAGGTCAACTAAACATCATTCTAAAAAAAACTAATAGTGATCGAGGAGTTCAAATACTCTTAAAAACTGCTCTTGACATCGCTTATTACAATGGTGTATTCCATGTAGCATAAAAATCTACCAACTTGGCAAAAATAAGGCTTATAGGGAAAATTAAGTGAAAATTCAAAGGAAAAAAAACACTCATTTTTTATTTTTTTGTATTACGAATTTTGTGCAAAAACATCTCCCCGATTTCCAATACATAATGTTCGCGACAGGTGGGGCCCATGAAATGGAGCCAAGTCATCCAATCCACGAGTTGGGGTACTCTCTCGTTGGGAACGCGTTGTCTATGAACTCTCTTACTGTGAGACCTGGCCAAACGTCGATGGAAAATCGCGTTTGGTGCAATGCTTGCCTATGGACATATGGATTTTTATTAGCGTCAAGATGGCGGGACCATCTCTCTGATATTAAAACTTTATACTGTCAGATTTAGTACCAAATTGGTACTATTTGGTACCTCAGTTAAAAAAATTAGTACCTCTTTAGTTTAAAAGATATTCACGAAAAACCCTGGTCCCGCCATTTTGACGTCAAGATGGCGGGACCAAAAAGAAAACGAACTCGGAGCTAATAATCACTTATGCACATATTTAGTACTTAATTGGTACCTCCCAAAACTGTAGTTAAACTGTGGATTATGTCGGTGAAAACAAATTGGCAGACAAAAAAGCCTGGTCCCGCCATCTTGACGCTTTGAGATTTTCTGAAATATCATATTTACGCAAGTAATTTCCTACCGGTGAATGTTTGTAGATTTTGTACTTATTTGGTACCTACGGAAAATGCTTCTTAAACCAATATTTACCTTATACTTTAATAGATATAAGCATTTTAATTCTACACAAAGTGTTTCAGCGAGGATAATATAATCCTAAAATGTACTCGATCCAGACTCTAGGCGTACCTACTACCTACCTACATACCGCCAAACTTTTTTTTTCTATATTTGTTTTCTTTGACTAAATTATGGCCAATATGAATAGCCAGTATCAACTATTTTGAATCGGACATGCTCATCGAGGGAATGGGTCATGCGCTAGTTTAAAAATAGTAGATTGTATACCTAGCGGAGAAAAAACTATTTTCCAGTTAGAGTGTTTTTTGAATCCAGAGAGGAGCGAAGGATTCTAGAGTAGAATCCTGCAGAATAGAGTAGAATACCTCACTCGAGCGAAAAATAGTGTTTTGCTCCCGAGGTGAACATTCCACTTTTCATCACCCTCTATGACAAAATGAGTAGGTAACTTACTTTCACTTTTTATTTCATTGTTCACACCTGACAAATTCTATCAATACCTATCATTTTCTACCAAACCTACCATTTTCCAACAAAAGCTACTATTTTCTATCAATACCTGCCATTTTCTACCAAATCTGCCATTTTCTACTACATCTTACTATTTTCTAGCAAAAACTACCATTTTCCAACAAACCTACCAATTTCTAGCAACCTTACCAGTTTTTACCCAAACCTACCATTTTCTACCAAAACCCTCCATTTTATAAATATACTACCTGTACGGTTGAACACTCATCGCTCACCTATCAGACACAAGTGTTGCTTAACCTGCTCGGTCTATCACCCATCATCGGTGATATGAACTCTTTGTTGATTGAAACTTTTTTTAAATATCCACATTCCAAAATTTAAATCGTATTATCGCCCTGTAACAGGGAGGGAAAACGCTATGAAAATCCCTGTAAGACTGTAAGACCTTACTTATGGGGAGGAGCACTAACGTTTTATCCCGGCAGATGGCGATGGTCGACTGATCAAGTTTGAAATAAGAACTGTCAAATAGTATTTATTTTCACAACTCTCGGCGTTTTCATTTATGTTTTAGTTAATGTTTAAATAAAATGCCTCAATGTAGTGCATCAGATGGGAAAAATAAAAGGATATTCCCAAAAGTCATGTAGCGCCTTTTTAATAATTTTAACACTAGAAAGACTCCAACTTGACTTCACAGTACAGGCGAGACCACAAAATTTAAAAAAAAAGCTCAGTCGACTAGAGCGCCATCTGCTTACAGCTTTGCGCGTTCCACCTCATTGACAAATGTAGGTAAACCGGAAGTACCCTATAGATTTTGTTTCGAACACTTAAAATATGGTACTTTCGGTTGATCTATAACTACGAAAATTGTAAGATCTCACTAAAGAAAATTAAAGAGAAAATCCAAAAAAATAAAAAAAAGGTAAAAGTTAAAGGTCGTCCTCATACATATACAGTTGGCGCCAATAAACTAGTCCTCCGAGTTGTATAGGCGATCATACAATTCAGATGACTAGCCTAACTGACACTCGCCACTGGACAAATGATACTGGCCATTCATATTGACCTCTTAGAAATAAAAAGTTTGGCGGTATTTTGGTAGGTAAGGTCAACTCGCCGAAGTCCGCCATAGTTTATTTTCCGGTTTGATTCTTTCGATCGCCACAAACCGGTTTTTATCTTAAATGTAGTTTTTACCTGACTGTTGAAGGAAGGTTATTGTTATTCTTCAAATCGGAAATGTCTTTATAATTGCCATCTCCATATGTTAGGATTTATACACCTATTTTTAAATGACGATTTGACGTTATTTCCCTCGGTTTTGGGGTAAGTTCGTCATGGAGTTGTTTTACATAGAAGTAGCTCGGTTTCAAGAGAAAATATATTCATTTTAAATGTAAAAATCATGGCTAAACTAATATTATGCTTCAATGCCCTAGATAATATAAGGTAGCATTTACAACTTATTGCACGTAAACTACGAAATGGGGTATTTTTCAATACCCCATTTCGCCATATTTTTCAAGACGGGTGTTCAATGTTTATTAGTTAGGTAGCAAATAATAATTAATCCATAAAATAGAATTAAATTTAGACTTAAATTTAACATTCTTAACAATTTAAAATTAGTTTCAAAAGTTTCTTAACACTTGAGAGCAAAATTACACATTAATTTATTCGTTTCTATAAAAATTGAAATCAAACACGGTTATAGTCATAATAGCCATTATAGTTATGTTGGGTTTTAAAAATACCTTTGTAGCCACTCAAACCTTTATTTCTCATTCTCAATCATACGCTACTTTTTCTGTTTATCATCTTTAATTCCATTTTTTTTTCTAAAATATTAATATTCATTGGAGTTTATTAGGCTAAGTGAACATTTAATTTATCCCGTTAGAAAATTATACTTTGCCAGATGAAGTTGTAAATCTGTAAATTTATTGATTACCTACTGGCAAAAATGCTTACAAGATCTGCAATGGGGCAATACTAGCATATAAGTTATAACGGACATTCCATAAATTGTTAGACGGGATAGGTCGGGACATTAAAATTTTTAAGTAACCTAAGTATTTCGTTGCAAAAATAATTCATGTAAAATCATATAGGGTTTTTTATTCACACATTTGTTAACATAGTTACATTTTCCCGGGTCTTAATCGCGTATTGGGAAAATGTAACTATCATATATAATTATTTCCGATTCAAAAACACGCAAATTTTAAGTCAATCTCACAAAAATTTGCATTACTGTGTGTTACTATGTATGTATACTAAAATGTGGTTACTACTGCACTCGACTCGATGACTTTTTTTTACTGTTCGTTGGATTAAAACTTGTTTTTTTTTTCAATATTGGATGACCCCCAGCGACAAAAAAGGAACAAAATAAATCAACAAAAAAAAACTTTATATAAAAACTAAAAAGTTAATTACAACTGAAAAGTAAATAAAACTTGTCCAGTAGTCACAGAATATAGTTAGTTTAACAGTCAGGCATGCATGACCCATTATTGAAAAGGTTTGTCTAGCTAGATTCTAGATATTCAACGGTCCCGACTGTTAAACAAGCTATGTTCCGTAACTACTGGACTTGTTTTATTACTTTTCAGTTTTAATTAACTTTTAAGTTTTTTTTATTTAAAGTTTATTTTATTAGACGGTTTTTTTATTTTTATTGTTTTTTTATTTTGCACTTTTTGTCAGCATTAGGTAATATACCTACGACGGTTAATTATATCAATGGGGTGGCACACGCAAAGCTGTGAGCAGATGGCGCTGGCATCGGATGATCTTTATTTTTTTTGGTCCCCCACGAATGAAAACACCGAGTTTTTTTTTCTTTCGGTCTGAGACTGATTTGGCCAATTTGGCGCCGAGAGTTGTAAAAAAACACCTGTTTGATAGTTCTTAATTCAAATCTAAGATCATTCGACTAACGCCCTCTGCCGGGATAAAAAGTTAGTGTTCCTCCTCATTGTATTATAATCGCAATCATCATCTTCATCGCAATAATTTCATCGAGGGACTTATTATTTGAGGATTATTGAGTAGGTTGCGGTAGTCTCAGTATGAACGATTGCTAAACAACTTTAAATCGTAATAGATCCTAAATCATAATATCAAATGAAAAATGATTATAGACTTAAAAAAAGGATTACTCCACTCTATATAGTCTGTCTACTTTATTTTCTTTCTTTATTACAAAATAGCGCATGTTGGTCGCCATTTTGAATTTTATTTTATGTCACCTATCTAAGAACGATACCCTAATTAAAGCAATCCTTTGAGTGGTTTAGAAGATACGAGGGAATAAAGAATATTACAAACACACAAAGATAGGCTCGAAAAACATAAAAGCCCTTAATCGAAAGGTAGACGGAGATACCCCTAATGACCCCAATGACGGAATTCGGCGAATTGACCTTACATCATTCTAGAGTCTGACTGAATCGAGTACATTTTAGGATTATATTATCCTCGCTGAAACACTTTGTGTAGAATTAAAATGCTTATATCTATTAAAGTATAAGGTAAATATTGGTTTAAGAAGCATTTTCCGTAGGTACCAAATAAGTACAAAATCTACAAACATTCACCGGTAGGAAATTACTTGCGTAAATATGATATTTCAGAAAATCTCAAAGCGTCAAGATGGCGGGACCAGGCTTTTTTGTCTGCCAATTTGTTTTCCCCGACATAATCCACAGTTTAACTACAGTTTTGGGAGGTACCAATTAAGTACTAAATATGTGCATAAGTGATTATTAGCTCCGAGTTCGTTTTCTTTTTGGTCCCGCCATCTTGACGTCAAAATGGCGGGACCAGGGTTTTTCGTGAATATCTTTTAAACTAAAGAGGTACTAATTTTTTTAATTGAGGTACCAAATAGTACCAATTTGGTACTAAATCTGACAGTATAAAGTTTTAATATCTGAGAGATGGTCCCGCCATCTTGACGCTAATGGATTTTTGACCTAACACCCTCAACAGGGACAATTACTTGGAATTCTTGCAAAACGATCGCCTTGAAGTGATGAGCGACGTGCTGATATTTCACGAAGATCGACCAGTAGTATTTCAAAATGAGGGATGTCCGGCATAGTGTCGTCTCACAGTGATAGAGTTCCTAGACAGAGCGTTCCCAACTAGAGAGTCCACAAACTCGTGGATTAGATGACTTGGCCCCCATTACAAAAAAATATAAAATGTGTATTTTTTCTTTGAATTTTCACTCCATTTTCCCTATAAGCCTTATTTTTGCCAAGTTGGTAGATTTTTATGCTACATGGAATACACCATTGTAATAAGGGATGTCAAGAGCAGTTTTTAAGAGTATTTGAACTCCTCGATCACTATTAGTTTTTTTTTTAGAATGATGTTTAGTTGACCTTTCGGACAACATTTTTTAATTTTCTTTACTTTGAGAGCCCATAACTAATTATTTTATCATTATTTTGGATTAACAATGCCTTCGATAGATCAAAGATACATCTGAGACCAAAATTAAATAAAAAGTTAAAACGAAAACATGTCCAAAAAAAAGTTGTAAGGGTAAAGAAGTAAAATTTGGGAAAAAAATAAAAAATCACAAAAATAATCATAAAAAAAAATGTGAAGAGTTAGGGTATTTTCCTTCAAATTGTATTTTACAAATAGGTCTACCTACACGCCCACCAAGTTTGTCTAACCCTCCACCAAACACCCTGTATATAGGTATATAACAATTTATTTTACATAATTTCACAAAATATATATCTTAGTTACACCTAACTCTCTTCACATTCGCTATCAAAATAAGGTGAATCTAATAATGCAATCACATCAGGTGGAATAGTGCTTTTTTACTATAGAGAGCGCAAAGTAGAAATTTGGGAGTCTGATGATATTAATAAAATTTTAAATAAATCAAATAATAGATTGTATGTTAGTATGATTGTAAAATGAATGAATAAACAAGTTAATAAAGTTAAGTTATAAGTTTTAATAAAATTGAACAAATCTTTATTTTACATTGAAGTACCATTTCCTAAAATAATTGAATTGGCGCAAGTAGACGGTAAAAAACAGGTATGTTACAAAGGTTTACAGTCTTGGCTATCCACTAATACTAAAATTACAATGTATCCAAGTGTATCTTGAAACGTAGGAGACAGAAAACGTAGTTTTATTTTCGTTAAGGAATTTCTTGATTCGGTCGCCGCGCTTAAAGCCCGCGATAAAAGCTATGCAATAGCTTAACACAAAATTATATTGAATTGTGCGAGAGCACCAAACGTAATCGTACGAACTAGAACTAGAAATAATTGTTGAAAGATGATTTAATTAACTACTTACCCTCCATTAAAAATATTAAGACATTTTATGTAGAAGGTAGTCCTACACCTGATGAATCTATTGTTTTTTATTATTAACGCATGGTAAAAAGAGATTTCCCCCTAAATATTGATTTTTGGTCACCGTGCGCTGTATGATATTTTTGTAATATTTTTTATTAGAGCTTCCTAGGACACTAAAAATAATGCATAGGTACCAAATAGGTACACAATCTAGGCATTATACTAGATGTTTCGAGAACGGTGAAACGTTCGGTTTACGTTTTATAGATCTAATTTCCAAACGTCGCGAAACAAAAGTGGTTTGCCAAGACGTCTCGAACAACCCGCGGCTTAAATCACCGCCCTCGAAACACGCTTTATAACGTGGAGCATGTAACGGTGGATGGCCAGAAATCGAAGGTGGTCCGGCCAACCCGAAATCAGAATGGCCGGCCAATTATATCGTTTATAATTTAAAAACCACGTACCTAAGTCCTAAATATATGAACAAAGATACCAAATAGGTACTAAATAATGAGCGTAGTTTGGTGAAAATCTACGGCTTGGTCCGACCAAACTGACGCGAAATCTAGGGCAAGATAATTACCTTCCATTCTAGCTTTTCTGCGCTCAGCCGGTGTCATCCCTGGAGCTTTCACTATCATAGGTGAGGCTTTCTTACTCATGTCTGGTTGATACGACGCCATATTATCCTGAAACGAAATATCATTAGGAAATACTACTGACTGACGAACCAGTATTATAAGATTATTACTAGAGATGGGCCGACTAGTCGGGAAAGCCGACTAGTCGGCAGTTCAACCGACATATTTTGCCGACTAGTCGTCAACTAACAATTATGCAATAAAACCAATATAATATTGAATTAGTAGTACAGATAGAAGGTTGGTAGTCAGAAAAACGCAAACAAACTACGTCATAGCCTACAAAAATCATCTATACATCATACATCTAAAATATCATAACTAGGGCAATATCGGAAGGTTTTCAATCCCGGGGCGATATCGATATTAAGAGCTTAATCCCGGGATCCCGGGATTGATACTGGGATTTTAGATATCGTTAAAAAAGCGATTTTAATACAATAAAAATGTGTTAATTATAAAATATTTAATATATTTAAGACTCTAGTGGTTTCATTAAGTAAATAAGTTACCCCGAGGGCCGTCCACCTCATCATTTTGGAAATATGGCGGACAAATAGCCTAAACCCGAAAGTGTCTAAACTTTCGCGCCAAATTCTAGGCGCACCACTAAAATGATGTTAGCAGAAAATTTTTGCATGCGAGCTTGTATAAAAAATACTTGTTTTAAAAATTGCAATGAATCACGTTACTTTTATTGTTTTAAACATTTTACCAATTCCCTACGCTTCTAAATCTTTACAGATCTCTTCCTCAGGGGTAGACTAATTTGGGTTTAATTTTAATAGTTCCATTCAATCATTCCATGAGGAAAAATATAGCTAAAAACCTTAATTTATACCCAAGTAGTAAATTGCTCAAATCTCGATATCGGATCACTCAATCCCGGGATTATAATATCGAACTTTTGCGTCCGAGATCCCGGGATTACGATATCCCGGGATCCCGGGATTCATGCCCTAATCATAACGCCTCAGCTCCATTTAAAAAAAAATCTAACTTTTATTTTTATTTCAACCATTTTTTTGAAGTTTCGCTACAGCTTTCGAACCTACAATCGCCGAGTGATCATGATTAATCTAAATATCGCGGAATTATAATGATCTGCATTGCCGACTAGTCGGCTAGTCTGATAGTCTGCAGAATCCCTAGTCGGCCCATCTCTAATTATTACTATCTGTTACTCATTGCGACGTTGAAAGTAAACGGTAAAGCCTAACAAAATTTATAAATTTCGAAGAGATATAGTAGGCCTACCTAGCCTGTATTATGGGGTGGAAGTACCAAATGCGGCTACTAACAATATTTTATACTAGCTGCGGCCCACAGTTTCACCCGTGTAAGTCCCGATCCCGTGGGAATGCAAAAAAAAGTGTTATTCCAAGTCCTCAGCTATCTAAAAACCAAGTTTCATTTCAACTTACATACATACATTCACGTTTATAACCAAACACAAGCAGGATTTTGTAGGTAGATTCGACATCAGTCGTCTCTGTTTGGTTTAGTCACATAATACATAAATAGTAGACATTGGACTTATTCATGAAATGAATGAATGACGCGATTCAAACCGAAAAATGTCTTTAATTTGAATGAATGAGTTTATTATTTAGCAAGTATGTATACTTTGTATTAGTATTTTAAGTTCGCTCCTTAATTTTAAACATATTGTTCCATAACAGTGAGATTCTGTAATTGGCTTTGTATTTCTTAAAATTTATTTCTAATCTTGTGTAACAGCTGTTGAATTTCCCAATAAATAAATAAATGACCTATTGATATAGACTTCATACTTACATCATCCCAGTTCTCTGAAGACCCCAAGTCCAGTTGTGGGAGCTCGGGTTTAGGAGTCGGTGTTTGTTCATCATCCACCACATACATTTGAGAGTCCAGCATTAATCGTTTTGGGCACACAGATATGTGGTACTGAGGACAAACAATGTTAAACACTTATTATGTGGCATGGTTTTAGGGTTCCATACGGGATCCTATTACTGAGAGTTCATTGTCTGTCTGTCTGTCACCAGATTGTATCTCATAAACCGTGACAGCTAGACAGTTGAAATTTTCACAGAACATTTGTTTCTGTAGCCGCTATAACAACAAATACTAAAAACAAAATAAATATTTTGGCGGGGGGAGCAGCTCCCAGACAACAAACGTAAATTTACACGGTAAAACGCAACGTTAGCGCGATTTATTATTACCACTGGCGTCATCTTATGATAAATAGAATTAAACATCTAATCTAATAAAAAGTGGTAAGGATAAATGCAAACGGGCTTCGTCGTTGCGTACACATATTTCGCGTGGTCCAGTGTTTATTTTAAGGTTCCGTCCCAAGTCCCAATTGTGACAATGGTACGGAACTCTTCGAGGGCGAATCCAACTCGCACTTGCCCAGTTTTTTATAATCATAGTATATAAATAAGATAGATAAGCGTTTGAGATGATTTCAAATAAATTAATATCGCTGGACTTGCATACAGCGCCATATTGCCCCCAACTAAGCAATTAGATTTAGAAATTAGTTTCATTTGAAGTGTATTATTTGCAATTGCAATGATGTTGAAATTAAATATTGAACACATCTATAAATACAGGAATAACCTGTTACCAGATACAATATAGGCATGAAATTTAAACCTCACATCTAATTCCATCTCATGTATGGTATGAGTGGTGTCAAACGGGCAAGTCTGCATGCGCTGATTCGGGTACTGTTTCCGACACTTCTGAAGGTGAACATGCATCCGATACTGTTCCACTTGGTGAGCCATGTTGTATGGGCATGTCATTAGCTGGTGAGGCTGCGGGTCGGCCATTTCAAACTGGATAAAAATAAATTAATATTTCATTAATTTTAAATTTATTTTCTCCCTTTCTTTTAATATTTTAGTACACTAGTCTTTCTTCCTATTGTTTTTTACAGAAAAATGAATCTACAGTTTGCATTTTTTGAAGATGGATACAGTGGCCCGCAGATAAGTTGAGAAATTTTGATGTGGAAGGAGAAAGTTCGCGCAGTATATTTTACATGCGACTTCTGCGCCCGCCATTTTTTTAACTAATATGCCGGCCACTGTATATGCTTGTAATTTTGCACCAGGCAATGGACTGAATGCCTACTCATTGAAGTTTTTTACAAGTTACTGGCACATGCATAAAACAATTTAAAGTCATCCAAACTGAGTTATAGGTACCTCCTTCAAAATAGTAGTTTATGCACCGAGGTACGGTCCTATGCAGAGGGCGTCATATTGAATTCAGAGCATAAGAAAGGACTGTAACTTTTAAGTGTAGTGAGGGTGTTAAAAATTTAACACCCTCACAGAGAAGCAAGGGAATTATGTACCTAGAGTTCTGAGTGGCTTTATTACCTACTTTACACATCCACTGGAAGCTAAAATGAGATGACGCTATGTGTACAACATAGTATGTTAAAACTCTTTAAATTAATTAATATTGTATCAAAATGAAATAACCAGGCTTAGGCCTTATCCAATAAAAAAAAGGTGAGATACCTTTCCGTCAAAATAGAAAAATAGGAATCCAATTTTTCTATTTTTGTGTTATGTCTAAGTGGCCAATTCGAAATGGCCATATGCCATTTCAGCTTTCATGAATTTTAATGTCCCAAATTTAAATTACTTTAAGCCCTAAGGCTTAAACGCGCAATATAAGCCTTTAAGACTAATGACTTGCTTTACTTTGACTTCTTTGATCATGTAAAGTAACTTTGTAGAGCTGTAGATGTGTGAAATTGCATTATTTTTCCTATTCTAAATATTGTATAAATAAGTATTATGTACCTATGATGTTACACATTACAAATTATACATTTCTTCCTGGGTTAAGTACCACCCCAAGTAAGCCAGTTATGACCAATTTTTACAAATAATAAAAATAAATAAGTAAGTACTTAAATGTATGATGGATGATAAAATTATATTTGAGAATTTTTGATAGCCTTGACCTAATTCATTTTTTCGTGGCGGGAAGTGTAAGATGACGCTGCAACCTGCAACTAACGGCTCGTTGAAACATGATGTAGGTAGTTACCGGTGCCGGAGTAACTTGAGAAGAGAACTCTGAGAGCTCAAAGTATGTTATTTTGAGCTCAGAGATTATTATTTTAAAATAATTATTTCGAAATAAATAATAGAGCAATTTAAAACTTAAATTCATTTTAAACATGATATTCTACCAACCTACCTTCGTAGATCTATAGGCAAAGCTTTTGTTGCGGTGGAACAAAAGATAACAATAATAAAATGAAGAAACTTTGACTTACATACAGCTAATTGATTTAGAAGTACTAATTATTTGAAAAAACACAGACGACTGAGAGACACTATAAAAAACGAAATGCAACAAACTCAAAGACCACATTCGAAAAATTTCGAAGTAATTTCGCAATGCAAAACGGCAAATACAGGAAAAGTTGAAAAGTGTTCCCATTGGGAAAAAAAGAAACCTGCCAAATCGATCGAATGCAAAACGATGGATGATTTGATACGTATCAACACTGATGATTTGAAGTTGTTGTGTGATTACACAATAACTTCTGGCAAATACACTGCGATTTATTAGTAGTTTCTTCAAGACATTTGGGAATATTCAGAATATATAATATAAAGAAAATATTTTTTTATTTTGAACACGGCAAACTTAGAGCTGCCAAATTGGTAGAAATTTGCTACACATGGTTACACAATCTACAGATAAAAAATACATTTCGTTCAAAAATTGCCTTCACTCACCGTGTATTGTGATGGGCGCTCTACATTCGCGGCGTGAATCGCGGCGCAAATCGCGAGTGAACGCTTCTTGGCTCCACATTCACAGTGTTTACAACTATTTTCAGTAGAGAGTATTCGCAGGGTCTTTGACGCTGGCCAAAAAACCGACAAAAAGTGGTTAACAAGGTGTGAACCCGCGAAAACTATGCGAATCGGCTAGGCTCCACATTCACGCTTTCGCGGGGTTAAGTGAGTGAACTGAAGTTTGCATCTGCAATGTGAATTAATTTAATCTGTGCTCCTAAAAAAAATTGTATTTTTTTTGTTTTGTGTTTTTCGACTTTTCGCGAAGAGATTCGCGAACCACTTGGTTTTTCTTTTTGTTTTGTTGTTTTGAGTCCGCTCGCGTTTTCTTCGTCATTGTAATAGTAAAACTAGCAGAAATGGAAGAAGTTTTCAAAAACCCAGTTCAATTCTCGAAAGGCATTGACCTAAAGTGAGTCTTTGAAACTATTTTCTGAACTTTTGTACTGGCTGTGGGTACTGCCAGCTGAACAGAGTTTTCTGTTTGATTCATATACTTAGATGTTTAATAATTAATAAATTTTAAAACTCGTTATTTGTTGTTCCAGGGAATTAATAACCTCTCAATCTGAGTTTCATTTGGACATGGATTTCAAGGGAGAAGGAGGTGGTGTAGATCTCACGGAATACGGAGACATGATGGCTGACCTCGAAGCCGATGGTGATGATAGGTAAGTCGTAGTGACTGTAGTATTGGGCTCAGTAGGATCGCCAATACAGAATATGATGCACCGAACCAATTCTTGCTCAGTTGCAGTTACACGTCTAATATCTGTCACTCTGGCCAGTACGGACAGTTGGTTAGGACAGACAGTAAGGGCGTATTCAGAAAGAAAGCTGGAAACTTATATGCGCTTACCAGCGCTGGTTCGTTCTACACAAAGGAAGCAGGTTGAGGCAGACCAAGCAAATTTTCGGACTAATCGGACGATGATTTGACGTCAGCAGCCCAGCACTGACCAGCGCGTGTTGTAGCTTGTCGGAACTTGTCGGGACCGATCAGTGCTTATCGGCGCGGGTTCATACATTTTCCTGCGCGGGTCACCAGCGCTGTCAAGCGCTGGTAAGCGCTTATAAGTTTCCAGCTTTCTTTCTGAATACGGCCTAAGTTATAATATAACGGTTATTTATTACCTAAAAAAAGTTAGTTTGTATACCACATAAAATAATATTACAATAAAAATTTGTTTTGAAATAATTTTTACAAGTAGGTACCTTAACATACCATAGCCATGTTCTTTTAGACCCAAACTTCAGGATAAAATAAACTAATACAATATTGTTTAACAGTGACGATGAAGATGTGTTAAAAAACCTAGAAGAACGTGCAGAGAAATTGCTGCTTTCATCTCCCGAGTACCTCTCCTTCGAAGATCTATCCGCTACCATGGTCGAGTGTCAGTCTATACCTAGTGGAGCTGTCAAAATTAGAGTTTTGGAAGAAGGTAGCTTGTTCAGTTATGTTTGATGCACAACATTAATATTTACTTAACAAATTAAGTATGTACTTTTCCAATCCAATCCTACTAATATGTGCTAATATTATAAAAGGATAAATATAATTACTTATGCAAATTCTGTAAGTAACACCACAGCGCCATCTAGCCCCATGATAAGCTACTAAGCTTGTGTTTCGATGACTTACCAATAGATATAATAGTTATATATACAATTTGTGTTAATACACACATATTATACAGAGAGAGACAAATATACGTGAAAATTATAGGTATACATTTTTAGGCACAATATGTGCACCCGGCGGGAATCAAACCCATAACCTTCCGCACTGCAGTCGGACATTAGTCCGATGTGCCACAGATGTCTCTATCAATTTATCTTAGATCACTTCGTCTTATTGTTTATGGGTGTGTCTAACCTGGTTCAGGTTGACCTAAGGCCCTTAACTTGAGCTAAACAACGACTGATATGAGACATAACAACCAGAGCAAGTGCGGCACGGCAAGCATGGAGGAGTTCGAGAAAATGTTTTTGCCACCCACATTATCGGTCAACCATATTGAGGAATGACAGTGCCAGACATTGCTTAACTCCCACGATATATCTACCAGATCAGCAAGAGGCAGATGTATGAAATTTATAAAAATACACTACTAATGCTACACAAACTTTCGTGTAACCCTTGATGTGAATTTACAGAAAAACAAACAATTTCATTACCTATTACAAAATATTTTACAAGGAGAAATCCATCATCAAAAATTCTCCCGTGACAGGATTCGAACCTGTGCCCCTCGCTTGCCGAGGCGCGTGCTTCCTAGGAATTCCCGTAGGACACTTGTAAATTATTTCTAGCAAAAATAAGAAATATTAATTTTATTATTTATAGGTGATGGTCCATTGGTCCCACCTGATGCGGAAGTATTGATTCAGTACGCGGCTTACTGGGAGAAAACCACAATACCATTTGATTCTACAGTTACAATGGGAGACGGAGCACCATGGGTAATTTTTTTTTTATTTATTAATCGCTAGGCGAGCATTTGATCTCTATTTCGCCAGATAAGTGATATTGTGATCTAAGAAATCTAAGAAGTGGAGCAATATTAGGCGCGTCTTCCTCAGAGGCTGCAACGGTCTGCTTATCGGAACATGGTCAAATCTGCTTGGCGCTTCGTTTTAGCGTGCAGACTGCATACGAATCAGTATGCGTACGGCTAATTCGTGTGCAGTCTGCGCACCGTAATAGTATTTGGAAGGATGGAATTGCTCGTACATCTCAGTACGTTAGCGCAGGAGTGAAATTCATACAAAAGCCTATCCAAAGTGCTCCCGGCCTTTCTAAGTATTCTACTTAAGGTCGAAGCGAAGTACCTTCTTGAGCGCATAATTTGAATATTTTCTATTGGCGGTTATTTCGTAGAATACAGCTTTATTCAAAGTTGAGATAGATTCAAAGCCTGAATAGAGATTAAGCAACTGCACAACAAAAGGGTCCTAGGGGTCAATTGGTCATTTTATCGCGATTCCGTTCTCGCGAAATTCGCGAACCGGAAGCATTGGTTACCCTTATTTAAAATGTAGTTAAAAAAAGAAAATGCGGTTTGTTCTAACATTGTTATTTTTTTACAGCGCGTTAGAATGGGAATGGGAAAGTTTCTCCCCGGTATCGAAATAGCACTGACCAATGTGAGAGGACCGCAAGCACGTTTCCTCGCCCTCCTCCAGCCGGCCGTCATGTGGGGGGCAATGGGGGCTTTGCCAAGGATCAGGTATGTAATAAATATATATTATTCTGCAATTTAATATTGCAGGACGTTGGACGAAGCGCCTTCTAACCTCAAACTAAGCAACTAGGCTTGAACTATGGGTATTTTTTTGTATCATTCATTACATTACGAACATGTAGAAAACAGCCAGACTAGAAACAAATATTTATAGGCAGCATAAATACTTGTTCCCGGTTGGAATCGAACCCGTGACCTTTGACCCGTTATTCTGACGCGCCATTGAGTTCGTCAGGTTGTATAATACCCGGCAAACAGAAAACAGACGGACAGACGGACGGACAGATAGCGAAGTCTCAGTAATAGGGTCCCGTTTTTACCCTTTGGGTACAGAACCCTAAAAATGGCAGATGCGCAATGTCGATTTTTTATAGAAGTCCCATGTAAAATGTACTGCGCAAACTATCCTCTTCCACGTCATTTTTTTTCAACTTGTTTGCCAGCCACTGTAATAATATAAATATGTTATTGTTTCAGGCCGGAGCCGGCATTGTTCGTCATAGTTCTGGACTACGTTGGTGAAAGGGCCATAGCTAGTGTGTGAGTACATGAAGATCTCATAATACACAAAGCACATAAAATACAAATACTAATACAATTATGTAAGAAACAATACACACACCTTATAATACATAGTTATGCTGGGCGCTCTCGCAGTGTTGAAAATAAAACCGAATTTACTAAATCAAACATTTATTAAAAATTAATTAATTTTACAACTTCTAAATTGATGACATGTTCGAAGAATGATACAAAAGTGAAGTCGATGAATCCGATGCCAGGCTTCTGTCGATGTCGCCGCCGCGTGAGCCACGTTGCACGCACTCAGCACTTTACGATGCTATGTTGTAGGTAGAATGCGCGGCGGCGCGATTTTAAAAACTGGGCCAGTGCGTGCCATGTCTTCTTCTTCTTTTCGTATAGTGGCCAGTGGCGTGACTCACCTAGTGTTAGAGTTTTCAGGGCGTCCTAAGGCCTCTAACTTACCAAACGACTGCTATCTGAGATAACAACCGGGACCAACTGCTTAACGTGCCTTCCGAAACACGGAGGGTTTTGTAGTTTCCATAACATAACGGCTACCAATTTTCAATGGAATTTGTTGAAAATTTCACTTTTATTTCTTTAATAACTCGTAAATTTGATATTTGATAATTTTAAGTGCTATTTTAAAAAAAATAGCACTTTAAAGATCAATATTTCGAAAACGGAACCCATCTAGTGATGCGAGTGATACCTAGACTTGCGCCAAAAAAAAAACGAATGCGTTGCGTTCACGGATTGGTCCAGTGTTCATTTTACCACTATCACAATTGGCACGAAACCCTTCGTGCGCGAGTGTAACTCGCACTTGGCCGGTTTTTAATTATTGAAATCATAAAACATTACAGTTTCAACAACCTATCCCAAGAAGAGCAGACCAAGTTCGAGACAACAAAACGCACCGTCTCTTCTATAAGGAACACCGCCAAGGAACAATTCAAGAGAAGAAAGTACCACAAAGCGGTGAAGCAGTACCAGCAAGCCATATCTGTCCTGTCTCTGTCACGGCCAGGTAATCAATAAATAATATCTAGATTTTTCTTATTATTAAACTCATTTTTTAGGGTTCCGTAGCCAAATGGCAAAAAACGGAACCCTTATAGATTCGTCATGTCTGTCTGTCCGTCCGTCCGTATGTCACAGCCACTTTTCTCCGAAACTATAAGAGACTATACTGCTGAAACTTGGTAAGTAAATGTATTCTGTGAACCGCATTACGATTTTCACACAAAAATAGAAAAAAAATAATGAATTTTTGGGGTTCCCCATACTACGAATTGAAACTCAAAAAAATGTTTTTTTATTAAAACTATACATGTGGGGGTATCTATGGATAGGTCTTCAAAATTGATAATTAGGTTTCTAATATCATTTTTTTCTAAACTGGATAGTTGGCGCAAGAGACACTTCCAAAGTGGTAAAATGTTGGTCCCCCCCCCCCCCCCCCGGTAACTTCTAAACTAAAATATGGAATGATAAAACTAAAAAAAGTATAAAGGTAATGTACATTACTATGCAAACTTCCAACGAAAATTGGTTTGAACGGGATCTAGTTAGTAGTTTTTTCCTTTCAAAAAAATTAAATTAAAAATTTAAAAAACCCCCCACTTGAAAAATCTTCAAAGTTAAAACTAAACTTTAAAAAGGTAAAAATAATAGGCCGAAAACAAATTTCATATCTCTGAGTAGGTATGTGGTACCTTACTTTCCCGCGGCCCCCGACGCGGGAACTTAAGGTACCACATACCTACTCAGAGACATTAAATTTGTTTTCGGCTTATTATTTTTACCTTTTTAAAGTTTAGTTTTGTTTTAACTTTGAAGATTTTTTAAGTCGGGGGTTTTTTAAATTATAAATTTAATTTTTTTATTTTACCCTTTTTGTAAGGTCGATTTTGATTAAACATGCATATTGTTGTCACAGAAGTTAAGTCCTTTCATTTGATACCCCACTCGGGCATATTAGAACCAATCGGGTTTTATATCCGAGTTTGGCCCTACATATACTTTGAACGGCTAAGCCGATTTTGATTAAACATGCTTATTCTTGTCACATAAGTTATGCTCTTTTATTTGATACCCCACTCGGGCATATTTGAAAACATTCGATTTTTATTGTCGAGCTTCAACCCACATATATTATGAACGGCTGAGCCGATTTTGATCAAACATAGCTAAGAACACTCGCGCAAGAGTCACCTATCAGCCAAAAAAAACTAAATTGAAATTGGTCCATCCGTTCGTGAGCTACGATGCCACAGACAGATACACACACACACACACACACACACACACAGAGACAGACATACAGACACGTCAAACTTATAACACCCCTCTTTTTCCGTCGGGGGTTAAAAACAAAATCTGTTGTATAGATAATGGTACGGAACCCTTCGTGCGCGAGTTCGACTGGCACTTGGCCGGTTTTTTTAAGAAGAGACTGTAAAGGTCTCTTCTCTAAATAATCGTTTTTTAATCTTTTTTTACATTTTGTGAATAAACCTTATTGCTATTAGTTCTATCGAAGGTGAATCGGCAATATGTATAGCTGATGACGATGATTAAGAAAATATACTTTATTTTATAAATAAATTCTTTTTGTTTTCAGAAACACCGGAAGAAGAGAATGAAGTTAAAGATTTGAAAGTCAAAATATATGTTAACTTAGCTGTTTGTTATTGTAAATTAGAGAAACCTAAATATGTTTTAATTATGTGCGAGAATATAGACAAAATTATTGACCTTGAGACGCATTGTAAAGCGCTGTTTTACTGCGGGAAAGCAAACGAGTTACTAGGAAAACGTGATGAAGCTCTTGATTACTATAAAAAAGCGCTAAAACTAGAACCAAATAATCGAGAAATTGGCAACCTTTTAGCAGAATTAGATGCTAAAATTAAAAAAGCAGCGAAAAACGAAACGGATATGTGGCAGAGAGTATTCAAGAGTGAAGTGCAGAAGCCGAAAGTCGACTTTGAAGTCGATAGTGACTTTCAGAATGTTGTCAAAGATATGTGTAAGGATTTGGCCGGTAGATCCGAATATGCAAAGTTCGATCTACCAGTGGGAACATCTACATATGAGTTGGAGTGCATCAAAAGTGTTGCCAGCTCCTTCGAAGGCCTTGTTGTGGAAGAACGAGGGGAAGGGAAGAGAAAGAAAGTTTCTATTGTTAAGAAGAATTGATTGTAGAAAGAAAGATTAAGACTGCTAGTTCCATTATGCAACGGTAGATCTATGAAAAGTAGTATGTCTCTGACCGTATGTTTTGTTTTGTTGGGTTTTGAGATTTTATTAGTGTTAAGTAATGAATGAATGACAGAAAAAAGGAAAATCTTAACGCTATTGCAAGGGTGTGTCCAGATATAGTGCGGTATTCGAGCGCGTTTGCCGTTTGTACGATTGCCGCGCATACATTCGTTGGTTTATTCCTAACTAAAATGTGTCCTGCAAACGCCGCGTGTTGCTGCCGCGCTATATCTGGACACACCTTTACAGACAGACTACACCTACAGCACACATTGATACAATATGTCGATGTGTACAGGAATTTCATAAATGTGTGCTGTTGGTGTGGTTTGCAGGAACGTCTAACAATAGCTATAATCTAGTTTTCTTACATAAGAGATAAATACACAAAAAAAACATAACAGATAAAATTAAGAGGTGAAAAATACGTTTAGAAAAACATATTTTACTTTCGTATGAAGAAGCAGGACTAGACTTGATCGTCAAACAGCTCTCATTATTGTCAAAGTTTATAGAAATTATAGTATGCTCCTGAGTAAGATAGTCATTACAAAGTCGCTTGTACCTACGTATAACACGGTCAAAATATCTGTGCACCTGGTTTTGTTAAATATCTAGTAAGTAAGTAAATAAGTTTGATTGAAGACTATTAGTTCCTACTGTAAGAAATACGCCTAATTACTCGTGTAATAAACTAGCTGCGTCCCGCGGTTTCTCCCGCCTAAGTCCGATCCCGTGTGAATAGCGGGAACAAAAGTAGCCTAAGTTACTCCTTGATGATGTCGATTTCTATTCGTGTTTTTTTTTTAAATCGTTCCAATAGTTTTGGAGCCTATTCGTTACACACAAATCTTTTTTCTTTATAATATTAGTATAGACCAGTGGTTCCCTAAGTGCCCCCCCCCAGGGGGGGCGCAGAGACCAATTAAGGGGGGCGCGGGCCATGGATGAAGTTACTTACTTTGATAAATAAACCATTCCATCATATCCATTGTTGTTTTATTTAATTTACTTATATGTTCAGATATCATGGTTATTCATTGATTAAAATTGCTGGATCTCATTCAATTTTAATCTTATGAATACATAGGTACATCTCCAATTACTAAGGGTAAACATGAAGTTATAGAGTGCCCCACCTGGCAGGCATTGCAGTCTCTGAATCTTGTTAGCACTCCTTAAAAAACTTTGCAACATCTACATGACAGTGGATTTTTGAAGACCCCTAACTGTGTATGTAGATAATACAATTGCAGTATAGTATAGTCCAAATAAAACAATTTCCAGGTTTATTATTCATACAAAACAATAATTATAACAATACACTAAATATCCTTATCTACTAACATTGTTTTAAATTATTTATTAATAAATTATTTTTAATTAGATTGCACATGTTTGTTACATTGTAAACTAGCTGACCCGGCGAACTTTGTTCCGCCTTAAAGGCAATAAATAAGCATTTATTTTTAATCAAACGGGATAAAAAGTATCCTATGTCTTTCTCCTGGCTCTAAACTACCTCCCTGCCAATTTTCAGCTAAATCGGTTCAGCCGTTCTTGAGTTATAAGTGGAGTAACTAACACGACTTTCTTTTATATATATAGCTTAAATGGGCTATACTTAGGAAACGAATACCTAGCTCTAGCACATACTTTTTCAAAGGTGGCTTGCATAAGATTGTACTGTTTAGCAAAAAAAAATAATTCTCAAATAATTTGTAAATATATTTAGCTAAATATGTTTAAGCGACATGTAAGCAAGCCACCTTAAATAGATATTTGTGAGAAGTCTTAATTTTGAGATTCATTTATTTATTTTGATGTTGAGATGAGTCTAGAAATGGGGTAGGCAGACTTTGCCAGCAAATAATTCTGAAATAACTGTGATCCACAATGAGAGCACAAACAGTATGTAGGATATCCCAACTTGATGACTGTTGGGCAGTTGGTATGGTTGACCTCCAATCTCATCTACATGGAAACCCATTGGGAAGATTACAGCTGCTAGGCAAAACACTACCACTGAAACAAGGAAACAAAATAAGTTATTTAATTAGAAGCTGTTTGATTGCTAAAACAACAATGTGTGTGTTTTTCTACCATATTCACTAGTGTGGTAGGCACACAATGGGTGTGTTTTTTCCCTGACCTGCGTATACCTACCGCAGACGCGGCTATTAAATTAGTTATTTCAGACCTAGCAGCAAAGTATTAAATTAAGATAGTTCATTGATTATTCAACTAAAGGAGTGAGCTAACTCATAGATCACATTGTGGTATACACACCTACTTTTCTGTAAGCAAGTGTTTTATGTCTTTGAATTTTGCTTGGATGATTTATTTATTTGGCTCTAGACAGACAGACTGCATTCTTACAGACATTTGATTGTAGTAAGTATGACTGCAAACTAACTGCTGCTGCAGTGCTGCCCAATTGCAGTTGGGTGTTATGGCTGTATTGGAATGCTGCATACATGCTGAAATCAGGCCTGCCTGCAAAACCCCTGCCAGCACCCCTGGGTGCTGCTAGTTAATAATAAATTAACACTTACTTGCTGCAAATCCAACCCATCGAGCATAAGGGATAACGTTTCTATCAAAGTGGCTTGACGCGAGCAGTATGACAGTTGTAGTTATACAAATACATCCAATGAATATGCATATCAGAGCGAGTAGCCATTCTGGTTGTAGATCTGGAGTGAAGCACACTTGTGGACGGTTGTAGAGCGTGATACAGGACCACATCAACCCGAGACGAGTGTCACCTAGATATACAACAAATTACACTATGAAAAGGTGGTGGGATCCTTGTTTTACATTTAACAGACAAGCACTGAGCTACCAACAAGTATGTCTCTTTTTCTAAAGCTTTATAGCAGTTGTGAGATATACAGTGGTGGTCATATAATTAAGAACACTGATATAAAGGGAAGATTTTTTTTAACTAAGACGCAAAACGAATTGCAGGCATTATTTTTTATTGTTCTCGGTATCGTAAAACTTTTCCATAATACCACTGTATTCATTGATACACATGATTAGCTAAAAATAAATACACAAACTTTTTACACTACTTCTAAACATAGTACTCCTATTTACTGGCTTGCCACATAATTAAGAACGCTCAATAGTTTATACGTTTATTCAAATTTAATTAGAGAAAAATCAGTCGATTTGTTACTGTTTGTATAATTTTGGAGCCATTTAGTGCTGTAAAAGGTAAAAGTTATTGCTTCTTATGAAAAAACAATGGAAAAAATAAAAGTTGTGATAAATCTACAAGGGAAGTAATAATAAAAGTTCGCCAGAAGAATTTGGTCAAACAAAAAGATAGCCGACCATCTGCAATGTGCAAAAACGATGGTTTTCCACAATGTAAACCATTTTGCTACGTATCAAACTACTTCGAAGGTTCCGCGTGTAACTAAACAGTGAAAAACAACTCCTCGAGATGACCGAAACATCGTTCACATGGCAAAACAAAATCCATCTAAAGGGTCCAATGAGCTGAGAAAATAATATTTAGGTGAAAACAACCCTTCAGCAATCTCATCACGCACTATTGGAAGACGTTTGATAGAAGAAATATTGCACGGAAGGATAGCAAGAAAGGTACCCATGTTGAAACTTTGCCAACGGCAAGTCCAGCTGACGTTAGCGAGAAAGTATGAAAACTGGACTGTGCGACATTGGTAAAATGTACTTTTTTCTGACGAGACGAAAATAAACAGAGTATGTTTCAATGGAAAATGATATGTTCGACGTCCCACGAATACAGCATTCGTACCTAAGTACACGAAAGTTACATTAAAGCGCGGTGGTGGAATGTTAAAATTTGGGTATGGTTTTTTGGACATGGTGTTGGACCTGTAAAGTTGATAGAAGGTAACATGGATCAGTTCTAATACAAAAATATACTGGAAGAAATAATGTTATCTTACGCTGAAGACGTTCTACCGGTTAGTTGAACATTCCAGCATCACAATGATCCAAAGCACACTGCACGCACCATAAAGGAATTTCTTACAGCGAAATCAGTTTCTGTCTTAAATTGGCCAGCCAACAGCCCAGATCTAAATCCAATAGAGAATCTGTGGATCTGTGGCTCGAAGTAAAGACAAAGGTTTTCAATACAAAGTGTGAAAATTTATGAGAGCTATCGAGCTGTATGACGTTTTCGTAGAAGAATGGAGAACTCTATTTCGCTTGCGAAATATCAAAAATTAATATAGTTAATGCCTCGCCGGTGTAAAGCAGTAATTAAAAGCTGTGGATATGCTATTAACTATAAATGTTAGTCAAAAACGTATTAAATTGATTTTTAAATTTTCTGCGCTACATATTATATTGTAATTTTTTAAATGTAAGTGTCATACAAAACTTTTCTCGAGCAGTTTAATAAATCGTTCTTAATTATTTGTCCAGCTTCAGTACTGTTTGTATGTGTTACTTTGGTAAAATCAATATAATGTGAAAAAAATAGTTAGCGATTTCATTATAATGTTCCTAAGCACGTGCTCTATTAATGTGGCTATTTTATAACATAACTAGATGCTTCTCAGAAGGTACACATCTCTGTGGGTGGCACGATTTATATAAAAACTTCTAGAAATTCAAATCGTTCTTAATTATATGACCACAACTGTATATCATTTCTTTTGATAAATTTTATGCTAAATATTTACCTCCGACATCCGTAATTATCCAGTCAGGCATTGCAAGGCTGACGATTGCAAAAACATCTGCAGTCATAAACAAAGTTCCTGATATCACTGTAAGCTTATCCATGATTGAATCGGGCCTATTTCATAGCTTGTATTAAATAGAAAGCGATAGGGAATAAACTGATCTTAGATTTATATTGTATTTTCTTGATTTTTATCGTAATTCTGTTTTTGTTTACTCGATCGAACGCAATATTGGTAAAATGACAACTGACTGACATATGTCATTTTGTTTGACATTGATTAAAATGTCAGCCCGTGTAGACTATTAAAGAGGGTCAGAGTCATGGGTCAGAGTAAAGACTTCAAGTTGGTATGAGCAAGGTTAGTGGCGGGCATTGAGAATTTAAATCTCAAATAGTTCGGGGTTGTGGTTCGGAGCCTCGGAGGGCCATTATCCTATTCTTGAAGCTAATGCGCATCGGTTGCCCCATCCATCCACGGTAGGTACAATAATAACCCGGACACCCGGCCACAATATCCTGTCGCAGGTAATTGGCGACGCTAAAGGTTGAGGGTTCGTTTCCCGCTGTGGAATTGTTTGTTGTTTCAAGTATTTGTTTGAAGTGTGTTATGTTATCAATTCAATTTTTATATTTACTATAAGGATAGATAGTTATAAAAAGTGTATATCTATAACTACTATTGCATACTTACATAGCTGGGCATTACATTTTGATTAACGGATTAATATTTAAGTTAACTTTTAAAAATGTTAACGGACACGTTAACTTCCGTTAATAAGCAGAAGTTTCTTAATCGTTAATCCAATGCCTACTATACCGCATGGCACCGCAGCGCGGCGCAAAAAACAGGTTCAGACAAGTATGCAACGACAAGTGCCGGGCGGTGCGTGGCAGCGAGTGAAACAATAACAAAAGTATGTAGATATATTGTGCCGGCGCGTGCTATTCAGAAAACTGCGAAGAGATTTGCTTCGTTTGATCATTTCCTTACTTTTTACACATATTAACGGATTAACGTTAACTTGCGTTAATTCTTCCGAAATGTAACGCTTTAACGTTTAAAGAAGCTATTTTTTTTGTAACGGATTAACGATTAACGAAGTTAACTATTTGATTAACGGTGCCCAGTTATGCATACTTATATGTTGTATGGCTCAGGCCACAGATATCTAAAATACTAGTCAAAGGCTCAGGCATCTCTGTCTTTTCGATTAGATTTCCTATATTATTATTATAAGTAGTTATTATGAGTTCACCGATTACTATTCATGGCTCGGCCGATTGTGATGATTATTTTAAAATATCATGTTCTTTCTTGTAGAGGCATGGCAGAAAGATAAGGTACCCAGATTTAAAAATATATATAAGAATCGTAGAGATAAGAATATATTTTATATATTTAAAAAATAAAACTTCGTTCTTTTTTCATTCAATTTATTAATTGATATTTGCATGATATGATAAGTGTTATAAAGTTATAAGTTTACATAAAACAACTTCATAAATCCATCGTCAAGCCACAGTCGTCGTTCAAGCCACAAGTCGTCGTTATGTAGGTAAATGTATTCTAAACTGTCTCTTAGACTTATTCCTATTAGGTATATGTTAATAGGTACCTATCAAACTACCCACCTACAAATGTGCCTATCGCCAATTTGATTTTGACCAAGACTTAGGACTGATTAATAATGAGATCAATGCCGAAGAATTCAACTAAGCTAGTGACTAATGTTAGTCCGCTAATTTGTCTCTTATGCCTCCTTGCCCTACAGTGGGACAAATTAGCTGGTTTCGAAATTCTCCGAAGGACTGATTCGACTTATTTCCGTCCAGTGATCACAAATAAACCAGCTCATAAAGTAGGAAGGTAGTACATTAGATGTGTGTAGGTAGTAGTGTAGGTGTAATGGTCATCAGCTACGCCGTGGCAGCCGCAGCGGGCGCGGTCGTGTTGGTGGTGTTACTGGTAGCCGTCGACACGTTGTCGTCAGGCTCGTCGATCTGGAGCCACGGCATTCGTCGCTGGAGCTCTTGTCTATAAATAAATAACAAGTAATAAAAGTAATTGTTTGATACAGTAGGCGCCGTTGTAGTGTATACCTAATAGCCCATGTAGGTACACAGGTAGAGTTCACAGGTATATATAAGTTAATCATCATCCCGTGTCACAACTCACACACTAACCGTGACTATCTACTGCTTGACAAAGTCCTCTCCAAACGATCTTACATAAAGATCTGTACACAATGACCATAGTCTTGCGTTACTTTGCGGGTAGCTTAAGAACGTGGCGACTGTTACCATTTCCATACAAACTTAATACCAAAATAAATTATGATAAATTTAGTTTTCTACATTAATAACGATATTATTCGGATTAAGTCGAAATGAAATAAAACGGAGAAACATTTTATTCATTTTTCCATTATTTCATTTCGAATGAATATTTTGGAAAACCTTGTGGTGGGGACCCTATAAAAGTTAAATCTTAATCCGAATAATATCGATATTAAGGTAGAAAACTAAATATTTCATAATTTATTTTGATATTAAGTTTGTATGGAAATGGTAACAGTCGCCGCGTTCTTAAGACCAGTTATGTAAAAGACAATTTTGGAGGAGCAATTTTACCTGTATTTTGGATGACTAATCGCGTAAACCCATGGATCCACGCAGGCCACAGCTTTGCATGCAACGGCAGGGATCATGGTCACCCCGGGCGTGAGGAGCTGCTGGTCTCCGAAGGCGCCGATGAGCGACATCACGCCGTAGGGTGTCCATGAGGCCACGAAGAGGAAGCACACCGTCAGCGCTGCTTTGGCTATTCGAATCTCAGCTGATTCGGCGTTAGCGTTTTGGTTTGACCGCAGCGACTCGACGTTCATTTTCTTTGCTTGTTCTCTGTTTAATAATAATACCCCTTTTAACTTTACAATAGGAAAAAAAAGTTTTTTATTCTGCCTGCCTTTAATTCCTTGAATAAAGACAAGCAGAACTTGTTACTTATTCTGCCTGACTCATTTTTCGGTTTAAATCACGTGGTGTTTATTACTTTTAGCATTATTTCAACGCTCAACGTTTTGAGACCTTTACAGTTACAGGCACCTTCAGTCAATTCTAAAGAAGAGTCCACGTGAAAAATGAGTTTAATTTCTATCCAACATCGCGAAAACAGAAGAAAAATCTTTATTCTTCCGCCTTTAACAGTAAGTATATAATTTCCAATGTCAAACTTTATGTAGTTACCTTAGAGCAGCTTCATGTGCAAAGACCTGTTTAACGATTCCACTGTAGAAGTATATGATCATGGTCATCGGGAAGACGTAGCTGCACATAAAGATGCAGGCCACAAACAGCTTATTGTCGAATGTGTTTGTCAAGTAGTCGAAAGTGCACGAAGTAAGATATCCCTCTGGGAAGATAGAAAGAGAGTTAATGTAGGCAATGGTAGTAATATATTGACTTTAATAATAATTAATAATTAACCAAGTAACTAAGTATGTTACGTACCAGGAACATATCGTCCCCAAATTCTTAAAAGTGGTAAGAGGGCCCAAGGCGTGGTGTATATCCATACGAAAGCAAGCATCAATAGTACTTTCCCACGTGATAATCTTCCGTCCAAAGGTCTTGTAATTGTCGAGTGCCTGGTAATTCATAGCGAAATAAATAATTCATTGAATAATTAATGTCATTTATAACCTAACTAGCAGCGTTCTGCGGTTTTACCCGCGTAAGTTATGTTGATTTAATAGGATTAACTTACACTATTACATCAAATGTTTTCTTAAGTTCATTGTTAATAAAGATATTTAAAAACAAACAAAAACCCGCGTAAGTACCGCTGTGCAACCATTCACACTTTAACGGTCGACAAGTGAAGTACTGATGGGAGCTTCAGTATTTCGATAGACGACCGTCTAAGTGTGAATTTTTGTACAGTAGTAGATGGATGTTCGTACAACGCGAGCGAAGTCGCAGGCAAAAGCTTATACTAAGTAAAACGCAAGTAATTAAAAATCTACAAAGCAAATACCTACGACTGTTTTAAGCTAGGTACGAAATACTTAAATGGTATTTAATGGTACTACGAAATTTTGAGAGAGACGCGTTGAAGTCTTTTCTGCGAATAATAGGTTAGGCCTAGTTATCGAATAACTTAAGATTGTATCTGAGCAATTTACGTATCTCTTCATTGTATTCCTAGGCATTCCTACATACCTGTCGTAGGCAATACAAGCGTTAGTCATTCCAGCCCCGATGCCGCTGTACGCTCCCATCAAAGCGAATACTTGGCAAGCCGTAGTACCCGCAGCAAATCCTCTCATGGCGCTATTATAGATGAATATTGGTGCTTTTGCCATCATTATAAAGTCTAAAATAGCTAGGTTAAGTATAAGTAGATTGCTTGAGGTTCTTAAACTTTTTGTCCTGTAAAAAACGAAAAATTTAGTAGTAAAGTAGGTTGTTCACTGGTTTACTGGTCGATTTACAAACTACGTTCCACGATTTTGTACTTGTAGTGCAAGGTGCTGAATTTGTTTGATATAATAGATAGATAGATATAAACCCTATTGCACCAAAAATTTACAAAACACATTACAAAAACAAAAACTTACAGTTAATTTTAGAATAGGTACAATGGGCGGCCTTATCGCTAAAAGCGATCTCTTCCAGGCAACCTTCCTTTCTTCTTGATCATTGTATTGTCGATCAATAGTAAGTATAAGTCTAGTTATAGTCACCGTAAATAATAAATAGGTAGGTGGTACTAACGTAGAAAAAATAAATATGACTAATCCATTTCCAACCAATGCTGCGGCTGTGAAGAAAATGTATAGAAGTGCGAGAGCCGTGTGTGCTGCGGCGGGTGGGGCAGGGTATGACAGCCAGTGTTCCGGGATCATTGCCAGGTCGTCGCCGGACAGGCCTGCGCCCAACATCATCACTTCTTCAGATCTAAAAGAATGTACATTACAAGATCAGCCATTCTAAAGTTTATATAGATATGCACACAAGTATAGAACCAATCTTATAAAAGGTCGACGACAACAATAGTAGAAAAATGTATTTTCATAGAGGTAACGATTGTATAATGTTTAGTAGACGAGTAGATTTTTATATTCTAGTAACAGATTAATTTCTAGTGTTTTCTCCGGTTTTCCCCGAACTATAATTCGTAGAAACATTGTCTGCTTTCAGTAAAGTCCAAAGTAGATAATAAAAATTTGAATATATAGGTACACTCTTATCCTCTTACTTATGAACGATGATTAACAGATGACTTACTTATGTAACGTTCATTTCTGTCTGTCAACTTTGGAACTTCATTTCACAGTAAAGGACAAACGTTACATAGTATAAGTAATCAACGTAAGGGAGTTAATCATTAAAAAAAAAAGATTAACATACCTACATAAAATAAAACTTACTTCAGTGCTTCAAAATGAGCCCCTACAAAATAGGGATCCGTATGGTTCTCCATGATGTTTGTGTGTCGGTGAGCAGTCCTCAGTAGTGCCTCCACTGCCCAGACTGACTGCTATCCATCCTTCGCCTCGTTACTGTTTTATATCACTCGTGCACTAACGAGATTCACCGGATAATCCAGCTGACACCCTTCATAGGATTACCCAAGGTTTTGGCTCGCACACTGACACAGATTTATTAAGCCGGTATGCTGCCGTCGGCTTTAAAGTTATAATTGATAAAGTGCGTTTTATTCGACGGTTAATACGGTTCCGTAGTAATAAATTAATTTATTAGGCTGAAAAGGTTTTCAAAATACCTAAACAAATATAACTCGGGTAGAAATAAAAAAAATAAACCCACTTAAATCGCGTTGTTTTAAATTATTATTATATTTTTTTAACGTCCGACATCTCGAGGACTGTGCAGTACTCCTAGTCACGGATAGACAGGAGACAATAATAGCAACGCGATGTAAACTGCAAAAGAGGTTCGCATCGCCAAAATCGAAGAAAAATCTATAGTTTTTCAAGTATTACAAACATTTACTCTATCTTATACCAAGTGTGTCCGTTGGTAAAAATAGCTTCAACCGATTTAACAACCTATACTTCTTGTAGTCTGTTAAAAAGTGGCAGAAAATGTTCGTGATATTTTTGGGTATTTAACTCATATGGAAACATTTTTAAATAGAATCCGACAAATAGTCGTAGTAGGTATTTAAGAAACCATACAAATGAGGTAGGTATTATCAACATGACTGTGTGTACCAGCTTGCCCAATGGGAAGGTTGATTTTATATCATTTATTTGAGTTTTCAGGTTTAGCGTGATTTTTCTTAATTTATATATTTTATGTAAGGGAAGTTCTTCGGGTCGGAGGTTGCCGCGGTTTTACCTGCAAAGTCCCGATCAAGTGATAATTTCGAAAAACCCTTTCTTATCGGGTGCCTCCATCATATGATTCATATCAAATTTCAGCTCTCTACTATCAGCGATTTAGTAAGGCTGATCAGTTAGTCAGTCACTCAGGACAAAGCAGTCTATAGGTAAAGACTAGCTAGACTATGGTTAACCCATTTAGTTTTTAAAATAAAACAAAGAAATCGTCAACAAATTTTAATACACATCACAACAGCCATTTGGATTGGTTACACTTTTCTATATTACTTAGTCAAATATATCTAGTTAGGGTGATCACTTGTAGACAGACATTAGTAGACAGAGAAGGTAATTGTAAGCCCTAAGGTTTTAGTGGTATCACTCGTAGGTATTTTGCAGAGTGGTTATAATCGTCAGTAGATATATGTAGGTAGGCATTAGGTGACCGCCTTACCGACACACTAGGTATACTCTGTCACACTGGTGGCCCATTGTAGGTAGGTATATACCACGTATTTTTCTAATTTATGTGGAGATCATGTGAAGATATCGATGATGACGTAATTGACAGAGTTGTGTGAAGGTAGGTTATTAAAACGTGCAATATTTTATACTTTTTTAAGGTCTAAAACTGATTTTTACAAGACACTTTTAGGCCGCGTTAAAAACTTAGGTATTAAATAATTTTGTTTAATTTTACTGATTGTTCAGATGCCCACAGGTTTACCATTTCATCGCCACCGTCACGGTTGCCATAAGTCGCAGAATACACGGGAGAGCTGCGACCGATCTACAAAAATGTGTTTGCACAGAAACTCGAATATTACAAAAAATCGCCTTCATTTGGACGTTGTGTCGTGTCGTCCAAAATTATGTCTGCAGATTGATTTAGAAATATGTACATAGTCAATTTCTAAAGCGATTTATGTCCATTTGAACCTGTGGTAAGACTGAAATCATTAAATAGTTTTGATGTCGTTGCAAAATAAAAACTAATAAAAATATTAAATTAAAATTGAATTTATTTTTTTAATTGAGTTTTGTTTTGGTTTATAAGACTAATTTATGCAACAGTTGATGATTTTTTTTATCATAAAGCGTACCTAACTATCCCAATGCGTTTTTGTTATCAAGTATAGGTATATTTTATTCTCATTTATGACTTTTTTCATTACAAAATTCGCTTTAATCAGTCTTTTATTTATTAATATAAGAGTAGGTACATTATTATAATTGATTTAACAATTCATTAGATCATCATCATTATTGTATTATTTTTTAACTTATATTTCATAAAAAGTTTATAGAAAAGTTATTTGGTTATAGAACACATACCTAATTAATTATTATTATTTCATTAGGACGAAAGAAGTTTTACAATATAAGACAAATATAACTTCCTGTTTTTAAACAGATGTTTAAGTTGGAAAATTAACATTTAACAAAAAAAAAACAGCAGTCACAGAGATGTGGTAAATAAAAAAAAAATACAATTTCTTCCATCAATGGGATTACATGTAATGGAACTATGCAAAACAAGTTTTAAAAATTGTATAATTTATATTCCCCCAACAATTGCTTTGCTACGAATTTCGTTCGTAGCCACGCACGGCTACGAGATTGTTTAGTGTCGCTACTGTGAAGCAGAGATCTAGTTATGGAAAATCCAGCAATAACTTTTAATTAATTAAATGATAGTGCAATAAATTAACAACAGAGTAATGTAATGATGAGCTAACACTATCAGCTGGTAGCATCTCCGTCAAGTCATACAGTACAACAATACTCATACAAACTTTTAAACATACACTATTTCTATTCATAGTATTATTTTCTCGTGTTTTCCCGGGACTCTTGTAACATGTTTGAAACGTCAGGATACCTAATAACATTTAAATAAAAATACACGATGAGAAATGAATACTATGAATATATAGGATCAATCAATATTCATCGAAACACTCAACAATTCATTCTCAGATTCATCTACCTCAGTCGCCTCCTCTAGTGATATTGCAGCGATCGACGCTTCTCTAACATCAGTCTACTATCACACATATACAAAAGCATTTGCCGTATCATTCCTCACTTTTAGGCAAGCTATCTCTACCTACACAAATATCAGTCGCATAATACGAATATTGTTATTTGTACTTCCCTGAACAATTCCAAGTTTTCACGTCAATAATAAGTTCTTGATTATAATCTACAAAATGTAACTATTACGGGGTAACAGACCGATATCGATCGACACATAACTAACGTTCTAAATACACAAATGTTACTTAAATATAAAAAATATAATACAACAGTTATTCTAAAAAATAGATAATAATCATCGTCTTCGCGATGGCACATCGAAAAGTTCCCAAGTAAGTATATTATAAACGAGTAAACGTGATGTATAATTTATACAAAATTTTAATTAGGGTTCCTCAAAAGTCGTCGGGTATCGTGAGGCGTGTTTCAGGCGGAGGCGGAAGCGGAGGCGGCGCGGGTTCCGGTGAAGATATTATAGGCGGCGATCCGAGCACGGGTGGTGACCTGGGAACAGGTGGTGACCCAGGTACGGTCGGTGACTCAAGTACTGTTGGTGATCCAGGTTCAGTTGGTGACCCAGGTGGGTTTGGTGAACTAGGTACGGTTGGTGACCCAGGTGCGGTTGTTGTACTAGGTATTGTTGGTGACTCAGGTGCATTTGGTGAACTAGGTACGGTTGGTGACCCGAGTGTTGGTAGATCCTCGTGTGTTGTAGTTTGAGACACAGGTGCGGGTGGCGACGAGGGCACGGGCGGGGCACTATGTGCTCGTACCTCTTCCGTTAGACACAACTGAGACATCTCTATACTCTCCTCTCCTATTTCTATATCTATATCCCTGTTAATAAAAAATGATTATGTGTTAAAACTCTTATAAGTTACTTTACTTTACTCTTTTACTTTTTTTGTGTAATGTTAATGTCATAGATTTATTATTTATTAGTCTATGGTTATTTTTTTGCTCTATGGTTAGATTATTGTTTTGGCGGTAATTGATTCTTTTTTTGTACTTTGATACTATTCAGACAATAAATTGCATTTCTTTATATTACTTGAAGAAGAATATCATTGGGTAGAATTGAACAACACATAATAACATAACAACACACATATAACACACGATTTTACTTTGTACATTAAACTTTGACAAAGTTTAGTCAAGTTAGAAATCAATTACCTTGGGTTTTCATCCGTATTGTTTACGTTAGTAATACTGCCTATTGGAGTAGCTGTAACAAAAATATAGGTAGGTAATTTAATTACACAATTTACAGAAAATAAAATTTGAAAGATAGAGCACTAAACGAGAACGTCTACACAAAGCGGGTTCAAATTCTATATCGCAGACAAAACAATTTTGTAAAACATTTATAATAAAATAAACGACACTTTAATAATTATACGCTTATAAACTAACAATGTTGTATTGACTGTAAATAATAATTATTAATTTAATTTAATTAAGTAGAAATTAAATTTAGTACCTACATTACCTAGAAAAATAGTGGATTGTGCCCGCGGCTTAGTCATTACAATCATCATCGTTTCAGCCGGTGGATATCTACTAACCCCATATTTAATACTAAATCACCACAATATCCTATACCTATACCTTGCACTTCCAGCATTACTAAGCTACATCTTCTGTTTCACCTTTCTATTTTGGCGGCAGGCTACCGGCCGTCGTCTGTCAGTTCCGGGAGTTCTTTGGCCTAGGCTGATTAAATTAACATAGGCTTAATACATATGTCTGAAGGTATTTGAAAGACGTACGATTAATGGTGTCTTCTCGAAGGCGCTGCTGCCTCGCAAGTGGGCGGCGGCGCGTGTTGTCGCGCACGCGCAGGGTGACGCCCGTGCACGCGCCGCTCGCGTGCAGGTCCAGCGCCAGCGATGACTGCGACCCGCATTCAGACTCCGCTGCACTCGCGCTAAAATACCACTCTACTTTAAACTTACAAAAAGACGAAGTGTGTTTCAAACTGGCGCTGCAGTTTAATTATTTATGAGCACAACAAACAACAGCCCTCTAGATAGAGCCCAGTGCGTTTCAATTGCCAATATAAACACACTACAAACGTTGATACAGTTTCGACATTTATGAAATTATTCCAGTAAGTCAATGCTGTAAGCCACAGTAAAAAGAGCTTCGCGTAAATGCCACCCTTCTTTTAATGGCTTGTACTTTTGTGCCTAGTGGAATTTTTCATTAACGTGTGTGGTGTGACTGCGTGAGCGCCGATGTGTGGTAAACAAAATCCGCGCGTGTATCTGCTACGGTTTTGCTACGGCTACGACGCTACGTGCTACGCGGTGCTACGGCTCGTAGCGCGTAGCTTTCAAAGGAGCAACTAACTTAGCCTTTTTATTTTACTTACTATGAAAACGAGGCATCGCTACATAAGCAGAGAAAGGAAAAGCGATTATGAATGAAGTAGGTACAGTGCCATCGACTTATTTGTTCAGGCTGGCAAATAAAGAACTAAGATCGATTTATGTGAGATCATAGATTTGTAAAATTACTCTGGCGCCACTACAACCTGCACAGATAATTCGGTCGGAGTGTAAGGAGAACTTGTGGGTGGGTTACCTGACAGCGGAATGTGGGGGCTCGTCGACAGACAGCGCGTATCGGCGCAGCGGACGCCGCAGCGCGGACGCCGATAGCGCCGGCCGCGCCGCGCCGCAACGCAAGTCCGGCGCTGATCCGAA